>CALNHX010006881.1:0-82247 GCA_940337035.1 Agriotes lineatus
ACTGGTTTCGACAAATGCCTCCCATGGTTAAAACGTGGAGATAATAGCGCCAAGAAGGAGCCATAACATGTTTTTTGTACTCTAAATGTGTTGTATTGTTGTCTTTACTATTAAGTCATTGTCAAGCATGGAAATAAAGTATTTAATTTCTGTTACAATTTGAATTACTCTTTAAACTATGGTGCAGGCTTTTTGTTCGCTATCTATATCATCTTTTACTACACGTATTGCTTATATAATTTTATTTATTACTAAATTCAAAAGGATACTAAGTGAGTCGCCTTGTCATACTGTCGAACCATCTGGTATCGATTTGGTAAGACCTTTGGATTTTTATAGTTGTATTTTTGTGTGTTTATGTCGCGTATAAGGTTAGTTTCTGTGATTAATTTTCTTATAATTTTCTAGTATAATTTTATATCTAAGTTGCACTCTTTCGAATGCCTTGTTTATGTCTACAAAATACATAAGGTTGTTATATCCTATGGATCTTCTACCAGTTGTCGAAGGATAAATATTGCATCATTAGTGCTTCTATTTTGTCTAAATATTTGTTGTGCATCTGCTATTTTGACTATCTTCTACAATTTCTGTCTAATGATACTTGTCAATAATTTAAAGACTGAGTTGTGCAATTGCAATAATATCTCGGTTTCTTATTATTACGTTTATTAAAGATTGACGTTTCTGCACTATCTTTCCATGTAGCTGAAATTTTAGCTTGTTCTATTAGCTGTTCAAACGGCCCATGCATTTCTTTGGTAAGAGTGTTACTACTGTACTTTATTAGCCCTCAGCTATACCTGGTGATTTGCGGTTTTAAGCTTTTCTATTGCTTCTTGAACTTCTTTATGTTTATATTTATTGGAGATTATCGATTCTTTCTGTAGTTAAAATAGACATTCTTCTTTTCTGCTGTTAGCCCTTTATTTATTTATTTTACCATAGAGTCTTTATCTTTTACACTTTTATTAACATTTCTCCTCCCAAGAGCTTCTTCTGCTGCCTTAGTGGCGTCAGTATTAGCTCTCCGCTTTTTAGTTTGTCGTCTAGTCTTTTTTGATAGAGGTTTTTGATGATGGGTTCTATCATTAGTTCTATGTTTACTTTTTCCACTGTTATCCGTTCTGCTTTCTTTAACTTGATGTGTAGCTTCAATTTGCACAGTACAAGACCATAGTATGTACATACGTTTGTCGATGATAATGTTATGTATAATATTCCGTGGGTGTAGGAATCTATTACTTATTACGTAATCTATCATGGAGCTTTGTCCCTTGGTGTTTGTTCATATTAGTTTGTGTTGTATTCTGTGTTAAAAAAAATCAGCTCGTTTATCGCACAAAATTCAATCAAATCTACACCGCTGTCATTCATTGTAGGTTCGTTAAATACTTTGTTTAATTTCTGAGATAACTGAATCACCAACATGAACTTGAAAATTCCCTATGATGAGCATCCCTTCTTGGTATAGTAAAATGATTAGAAATTCTTGGAGATAGTAATAGAATTTATCTTTCTTTTGTTTGGGCTTATTTACAACAGGTGCATACACTGATACTATATGTATATATTGTTATTGTTTTATTATACTTATTGTGGATTATTATTATTTTTTAGTTATTATTTAATTTTGAGTAATATAAATGACTCTATCTCATATGGGTCGGGTCGTTACATCCTAGCAAATATTATTCTGACTTTTATAAATTATAGGAACCACATTTGCTTTAAAAATGGTTATCCTGTTATTATTTTTAATAATTTAAAAGTAAACACACTATAATGCTGATTTACCTACTGGGATAGCTACAATACAGGATATTAGTGAACTAATGGGAAATTAATTCAAATGTGGCAATCCAATCTTACAATCCGCAAAACAAATTCGTTATATTGACAAATATCAGTGATTGCGTAATTAAAGCTTTGCCTAGGTGATAACAATTGCAGTAAGTAAATACACGTCACAAACAAAAAACACTCACAAGACGCCTCTGCCGGAAGTTCACATAAGACGGACGACCTCAAGAAATTTACTAAATCTTTTAGGGTACATTTTTCTTACCTTTCTGTTGCTTTTGGAATAGAAACTAGGACCTAACTCGAGCCCCAGCAAGTCCAACGATGCCTGGCTTCCTTTTTCTTCAGGGGAGAATGTTCACCAATCAGATTTGTTGACCAGGTGGCCAACCTCACACACATCTCAGTAACAGCTTGAAACCGTAAGAAATGGGGAAGCGATAGTGCATTTCTAATACCGAGTAATCTTATAAAAAACAGAATTAGAGTAAGCCTTGATCAGATTATTAAAGTTTCTGTACTATAATGAAACTAGTTTGTGTTACTATATATCATTATATATTGTGCTATTAATGCACGATAAGAAAACACATTTATCTTGTTTGATGAAATTATAATGTTTGTTTCGATTTACATTTGTGTTGATTTGTTTTACACTGGATAACATGTTCGTAACAGTACCAATTACATATCCACTTGCTTTCTGGCAGATAGTTCCAGTGGCCTCCTGGCGAATGTTCATCCATTGTGATTATACTTGTAACAAGTCAATAATAAATATACCGTATGCGCATCAATACCACGGCCTGCTCTAATTCCCATTTTTTATCACACGTATAATATCTAGGCCACGTCGTTCGGAAATAAAGTATGGCGAAGAAGAGGAAAAATTAGAGTTTCAACCAACCAGCTCCAGTGTATTTAGCGATTCCAGTCGATAATTCGGCTATAAGATTACAGTTTGGTCGCTTGAAGTTTATGTAAAGAAACTAAGTAATTGGAACTAACATCAGCGTCATCTATGGAATACATGGGACACATCTAAAACTTAATTTACTTATTACCATACCTTGATTGTTTAGTTTAAACTCCGTCCTTAAAATAATAAAAGTTAACTAAAATACACAAGCATGGTGTATAAGAAGATGCAATTTTTCCAGTTGTCTATATCTCTTCCCTCTGCACTAATTTATTATTATATTAATCAAAGGACAGAAAAAAATACTAATTCATGATAACGGATAAGAAGACACTTTAGTGGTTTGCAGATGAAGCAAAAAAATTGAATAATTCGATAAGGCTATGAAGAACATGAATGTCTCGTGCTCTTTGAATCAGAAGCTATCTTATAACATAAAATCGGTGCTCTTTTTGTATGTTTGCGTGTATGTTTGCGTGTTTGTTTGCGTGTGTGTTTGCGTGTATGTTTGCGTGTATGTTTGCATGTATGTTTGTTCGCTATCTCCTCCGAAGATACTGGCCTGATTACGTTGCATGATGGCTTAAAATTTTGCTAATGTTTAGACTTAGATCGTAGGCCGGTTTTTATTAAAAAAAAGTGCGAAATTTTAATTTGATTAAATTGCGTCTATGGGTGTGGGCAGTTGTTGCCTCGGGTGATTCACTATGTTCATATGCTATTACAGCAGCTGTTCATTCAACCAAGCAGACTTGGTCTGGTGGTAGAATGCCCGCCTACCACGCGGGCGGCCCGGGTTCGATTCCCGGCCGAAGCATACTTTTTTTAAAAATTTATATTAATAAATCTCTCTTAATTTAGCGAACCGAAGCGTAGTTCGGGTGACTCACTAGTATAACATAAAAACCATTCCTAGTTCATCCGCCGTTTCTAAACGCAAACAAGCTAATGTTTTCTTCTAACTTTTTATCTAACCGCCCATGGAAGCGTAGTCTGCGCATTTTATAGATTTTTTATGCTCCCGATGGTATTAACCAATTTTTCAATAAGTGCCCAGTTTCATGCATTTTGTGCAGCAGCAGTTAGAAGCTGTATTTAATCGTCTCCTAGTAACTTGAGTAGTTCATCATTCATTTATTGTTTTTAGGCTTTTTGATTGCTACGTTTATCTCAACTTGTGTAATTTCTGAACCTTACCGTCACTGAGTGACTCCCTTCATTTATTGATCATTTATTAGGAGTAAAAATATCTTCACTTTTCAAATAAATTAAATACATTTTCAAATTTTAAAAAATATATCCCGCTGGGGTTTGAACCCGCCGCATCTGCAGCTCTGCAGATCGCTCGATCCTAACTGCATTTCCGCAGCGGATATAACTATAGCCGTTCACGATCTTTTTGGGTCAGGTGAGGCTATGACCATCTAGTAATTTTGTTGGCAGAACCTCTGTTGCAACAAAACTCCCTCACACTTTTTGTGTTAGGTTAGGTTGTTTTTAGTTTAAGGTTATATTTTCTGAATAGTTACATTGTTGCCGGATATTCTCTAGGCTCCACATCGACTTACGTTCTTTTAAATTTGGTCTGTTCTTTTTAAATTGGAAGTAGCATCGTTTAATGGAAATTTTTTGCTGTAACAAAATTATTTTGGGCATTTTGACTTTTCCTTTGACAAATTATTTTTACACATTTGATAAATCATTTATTTTCAGTTGTAATATAACAAGTGGAATGATTATTATCGATGATTTTTTTTCCGAGTTAAAATCGCTGTTACGGTTTTAACGAGTAAAAAATTATCGATCATTAATCATTACACGAATTATATTTGGAAAGAGAATATATTGAATGAAATGCAAAATATCAAATATTTACTTTTTGTTTTTAGGTTGGCACTGTCAATGTTGGTTACCCTGCTGTCAATTTTATGTCTATGTCAAATTCGAGGTTAGCAGGTTAATTTTCCGTCAGTTTTGACACAAACTGGCACAAAACCTAACCTGCTAACGTCGAATTTAACACGGACTTAAAATTGACAGCAGGGTAACCAACATTAACAGTGCCAACCTAAAAAAAATCACAACCATTTATGATCACCAGTAACAACAATTACGAAAATAAATTACTACCGCTGTGATAATGTGTAACTAGGCATTTGCATTTTTTCGTGATTACAATACTTTTTTTCGACGACTGACATCGAAAGTAGATTTTTCCCACTGTCATTTGACAACAGAAAGTTGACATTTGCCGCTGAGCGTGCGTTTTCATCATTTTGCCGCTCGCCGAGCGTTTTGGGTTTCCGCGTGAACAAAATAGGTAGCCACGTTCGAATGTTTCCTTGACAATGCCCGTCATTTGTCGAAATAATCGCGTCACATGTCTAATAGACTGCGCCAGTAATGTTAACTTGATTGTCAATTAATTTTTGCGATATAATGAAATTTTATATTTTCCTTTAATAATATGCTCAGTCGTCGAAAAAATAGTATGTATGTTTCGAGCTAAAAGTGCGCTTGCCGCTTTTGCATGATTGCTGGTTTCGACTTCGTCTCAACCAGCAATATTCATGCGCAAGCGGCAAGAATGCACTTTCAGCTCTTAATATACAATATACTATTTCGTCTTTCAGACGAGAGAAGTAAAAAGCGAATTATGACTTGCGGCGCCCAGTTTACACTTGGACGCAGTAAACCGTAATTCTCTTTCTTCTCGCTGAAGGCTCAACGCTGAAGGGCATAATGCAAACGAAATTCATCGTCAGATAAGTACAGTTTATGAGCAACGTCTGTTTGCGAGAATGGTGCAAAAAGTTTAAAGAAGAAGCTGAAAACCAATGGGAACATTTATCTCAGTGACCAAGCGGTATCCTTCTTTGAGGAGGGCATAGAAAAATTGGTACCACGGTATGTTAAGTGCCTTCATCGAAATGGTGATTATGTAGAAATGTAGCTGAGAGATGTACTGACATTTTCTATACAATAAATATTTCATATTAATTCTGGTTTTTTATTCCTACTGAATCGCAGGTTGAAAGAAAATAACCCTCGCAGTTGCAGTTTGTTAATTTTTATTAAAAGTATAAATAGAACTGCACTGTAAGCGGAAACTCATCTTGCATTATCTCTAATATAGCTAAATTGAGTAACCTGGATCCATAAATAACTTGATCAGAACTATGTAAACGAATGCGTGTTATTCGCTCAAAACGACAGACGCGGCAATGCACAGCTACCGAGCGTAAGCCAGCACGGCCCTACTTGATGGTTAGCAAAATTAGCATTGGCGTTTCCCAATGTTCTGTATACGGCCAGACACACAGTATATCTGGAATACCTAATATCGCTAACAGAAATATTATATTAAGCAAAACAAAATTTTTCTAATATTTTGCTTACAGCAGTATTAATTAAGCAATATAGGTGACATATCAGATTTTCCATATTAGTACCCGTTGTTTGTGTAAAATTGTATCCTTAACGACTAATGTAATTACAATCTATGTTCTTTTCAGCAATATGTGACCTTTTAGCACGGCGAGGAAAGACAAATTTTTTCCACAACTTCTGCTTTGTTTGAGCTTTTAACTTTGTGCATGTAGTTAAGATTCTCTATTCGTGACGAAAACCTTGCGAAAGATAATTGTGTATTCTGAAAAATAAAGGTACTTTATTATGGCGCCATTTTCATACTTTTGAACTTCCCCGGTATACGAAAGAAAATATTTACATTTTGACAAGGGCATTTTAAAGTTCAGAAGATGCAGGGACTCTCTCAGAACAAAATTTTCTAATAAATGGACAATAAAAATGTTTTCTATGTGTCCAAATACTATATTTCTTGTTCTCCGATGTCACGTTTTTTATGGCTTTAGATTCTTTGCGTTTTCTCTCATTTCCAGCCCTTTTGATTTTGCAATTGTTTTATTTGTGGTTTCTGGCAATGCAGTTATTATTTTTTCCATTTGTGTGTTTATATCTTTATGTTGACACGGTTTCGTTAAAGCTAGCTGTTTATTGATTTCTTGCTAACTTGATTTTTATTTAATTTGCTTGCTATTATATTGCCACTCCTGGTTGCATTTTTTAAAATTCTTACTGCTTTTATAAGTTAACATATATTCAGCAGGTCTCATGCTTCAATCAGTGCCAGTAATTGAAAATTTATTTAACACTGTCATATCTTTAACTGTTATATCCAGGGCGTTAGTTATTAGAATAGCTATTTATATATCTAGGGTATTCATTTCCTCCCGCGTGTGAATTTAATGCCCGACGCGTTAGCAAACATGGTGACATAAACACCAATGCGGGAGTTAATGAAAATTGGCTCCCGCTGGTTGAAATTGACAGTTTTTTTTCCTAAAACTAGGGCGTAAAAGCCGACTTTCTATACAGTGAGTAGAAAACAATCAATTTTGTTTAATGGCTCATCGTTGAGGCTTGCCTTTTTTGAGAAGTTATAGTGTATATGTTCCGAGTTTTAAGAAAGTATTAAAAGATCACCCCTTTAACTTCTTTATCCTAAATGGGATCTGTTCTTCGTAGATTTGTTCTATTATTTCATCTTTGGAGTCAGATGTGAAGACGTACACTTGGATGACTTTCATAATTATATTGGTTCTTAAAAATTTTAACTATAATGTAGGATATACGATCTCATACTCCTACATATTGTGTGTGTTATCTTTTTATGTCTTATAAATCGTACCTCATTTACATTTATTTCTTACTGTAACTTGTAATATAGTACATAACATACAATGTTTTTTCTACAATCGGTTTATAAAGTTCACATTTGGATTGTCGTTTTAGTTTCGAAAAAGCACTAGTGTCTTAAAGGAAGTACATTTATTCTTTAAAGCATTGAGGGATTTAAAGAACTAAACCAAACTCATTTTAATATTTTAATTTTTGTAAATTCAGGGTGTCCGAGAACTGCCTCCCCTGCGTCATAAATTCATTAGGTTATAATAAATGGATTAAACCTAATATACCTTAGTACAAAGTCCCTCCAGTAAGAAGCTTTAGGACCTTGAAGTTAAATTTTTTCTTTTTTCTTTTTATGTCAATTTCCACAAATGTAAAGATACCGATTTGAATTTTAGTATACATGCGCACTAGTATGTACTGCACTAGCAAAAAATGTTTGATACACTAGACTTCACTGTAAGAGGCACTGTACTCTCTTTAACTACAACTTTGTTACTTATATCATTTATTTAAATTTTAAGTTATTGTCCGTCACCGACCTCATTAATGAATTTATTATTGTTGTTTACTAGATCACAATCATTACCCATTATTTTTGTAATCATGACTACTTGATGATTACATGTCTTAATTACAACCAAAAACCTTTGATGAGCATTTTAAGGTAAACGGTTGCTTACACCCTTATGAACTAAGAGTACTTTATTTCTACGCTTTTTAATTTTCTTTCCGATAACAACTTAAAATTTAAATAAATGTTATAAGTAACAAAGTTATAGCTAAAAAGAGTTTTCAGATATAGGTAAAGTGCCTCTTACAGTGAAGTCCAGTGTTCAAACATTTTTTACTAGGAAATTAATTTCTTCAATATTACCTTCCGTTATTGTTAACATTATACACATTTTCGTTTTTGTGTTTGGAATGTTAATTTGTATAAAAGATGAAGCAACTACAATATTTTCTAACCGCCATAAAAGTAAGTTCTTTTCTCCGACAAGCTCCCTAGAAACCAACAATTAAAACTACATGAAAATAACTGATATTAGTAATGCTATGCAAAATAGTTTGGAGTTTCCATCATACTTTCATCATTAGATAACTCCCATAGTCCGTTTCCTTCATGAAACTTTCTATTTCTTTCCTTGAAAATTTTCTGGATTTTTGGGCCCGTGAGCTTCTGATTGTCTCTTCAGAAATGCGATAACATTTGTGAAATTACTTATGTCAATATTCTTCTTCATATGGATTGTTTTTCGAAGTATAGAATAATTATTTCATAGACTAGAATCTTTCAAAAATCTTCGAAGCTTGAGAAAAACGGCCAAAACTATCTTTTCTGAAACACTAACCACTTTCTTCTCTTTACACCAGCTTTCAAATTTCTTGTAAGCTGCTTCATACACTGATTTTGAGTTCTCTGATAGAAGAGTAGAATTCATGGTAAGCTGCTTCATACACTGATTTTGAGTTCTCTGATAGAAGAGTAGAATTCATGGCAGCTGCTGCTTAATTTTCTATATCAGAATTAACTTGGGAATCACTCATTTTCGAAATAACGCGAACGGATTTTCTGATATTTTTTCGCAAATCGCAAAACAACAGCTAAATAACTAGATTGGTTTTGTTGTACTTGCCCAAGTACTTGCCTACTAGTATTTTTTTAAATAATTCACAGTTCTGTCATTATGACAAAATGGCAAAAGGTTTTAAGAAAGGTAATTTTTATCGATTGTAGGAAAAATCTTGTATGTAATACGTGCTAAATATGTTTTTAAAGTACACGACGTGTTGTGCAACCTCGACCTACGGTCTCGGTGGACAATATTCCCGTCTATACTAAATTTCAAATAAGCATGCAGTACTTGAAACTAAGTAGTAATCATAACTACGGCTGTGATTGGTTGAAACAAAGTCACGTTACAACCATCTGAAAATCAAATATTTTTTTCAAATATGCCAATTTGACATAAGTACTAATCTTAAAGGTATAAAAGGAAAACCAATAAATAATGGACAAAAAAGACTAATCTACCTTTATTTGAATTATATAGCATAAAATTATCGTAAAACTCGAACAGTCAAACAAATTTACACTTTCCTGGTGTAAAAATGAGTTTGAGTTTAGAGCGCCAACTACTGCATTCTTATTTGAAATTTAGTATAGTGCTTTAAAAACATCCATTTATACACTTATTACATACATAACTATTATGTTAATTACATCGCTGCGTCTAGGTGCACGCCATTTTGAGCATTGGGTGCACTGCAAAGCATGAACATCATATATAGTGTGTCCCAGATCGAGTGGGATTACATGGGTAATTTCTTATCATTGAAGATGGAGATTTGGTTAAATGGGAAATGTTTTGCAGTTTCATATGCTGATTTAAAATCTGTTTGAAAAAGTTCAAAATGTCGAATCAGTCAAAGGTTTAAAAAAAACTAAAAACTGTCATTTTCTTGTATGTCAAATATCTTTGTTAGTATAAGAGATACGAAAAAAAGTTTTACATAAAAGTCACTGTTTTCGATAAGAACAATTTAAAATCGATGACTAACAAAAATTCAAGATGGCTGCTTTTGAGGTACTCGTATCAACGTCCTAAGTTAAATGGGCGCATAGGCGCTGACTTCGTAAAATTCCATGTGGGGCCATTGGATATTCACCGGGGAATCGGGGGGGGGGGGGGGGGGGAGTACTCCCCAGCTAGAATGGGGTCCGACGGTTTTCCCACGAAAAATTTTGAAGAATTTGAGTTCAAATACACAGTTTTAACGCTTCCAATTGACTATATTTTTGCCACGGATTTATCAAGGTTACGTTTCAGAAAATATAAAAATCTGGTGTGATACACGCGCAAAACTTCCTTTTACAGTGATCTTATAATTAACCAAAAATTTGATTTTAAATTTTTAAGCATTTGTCAAAAAATTTCAAAAATTACAAATTCTGCAAAAACGGTACAAAATAGAGCGTTAGGTGAAGAGACAAATTTTCTCTAGAATTTTAAGCTGAATTCAAAAATGTAATAATATACCGGGTGTTATATTTAAAATAGGAGTTAATAAAAAAATAGAAAAAAAACAAAAGAAACCCATTTTAGAAGTATTGAACTGGAAAATCACCTACCTCACTTCAATACACATTAAAAATGTAATAAAAATGTGAAGTTTGAAAAAAATCGTTAGAGCCGTTTTTGAAAAAATCGAAAAAAACTGAAAAATCATAAGAGTAAACATCTACTTGCGGTTATGCGATTTTCTTCAAAAGCTTGCTGTGCGATCTACATAGTACACAAAACTTATATATGAAGTTTCAACGCCATACCTCTTTTCGTTTTTGAGATATTCTGTTCACAGACAGACACACAGACAGACAAACAGACAGACAGACAGACAGACAGACACACAGACAGACAGACAGACAGACCAATGAAAAAAAATATGTTTTTTGGGTTCAGGGAACTCTAAAACGTGAAGATCTGTTGAAAACTCAATTTCGAATTTTTGGGGTGAATCCAATACTTCCTTTATTGTAAAAGGAAGTAAAAAAAATCTGGTGTGATACACTCACACAACTTCCTTTTACAGTGATCTTATAATTAGTCAAAAATTTAATTTTTAATTTTTAACCATTTGTCAAAAATTTTCAAAAACTACAAATTCTACAAGAACGGTACAAAATAGAGCGTTAGTTGAAGAGACAAATTTTCTCTAGAATTTTAAGGTGAATTCAAAAACGTAATAATATACCGGATGTTTTATTTAAAATAGGAGTTAATAAAAAAAATAGAAAAAAAAAACAAAAGAAACCCACTTTAGAAGTATTCAACTGGAAAATCACCTATCTCACATCAATACACATTAAAAATGTAATAAAAATGTAAAGTTTAAAAAAAATCGTTAGAGCCGTTTTTGAAAAAATCGAAAAAAACTGAAAAATCACAAGAGTAAACACCTACTTCCAGTTATGCGATTTTCTTCAAAAGCTTGCTGTCTCATCTACATAGTACACAAAACTTATATATGAAGTTTCAACGCCATACCTCTTTTCGTTTTTGAGATATTCTGTTCACAGACAAACAGACACGCAATTTTCAGCGTTGGGCGCACTCCACAAATGACGTCACGCCTATGACGTTCATGCTTTGGAGTGCACCCAACTCCGAAAATTGCGTGCACTCTGGAGTGCACCTAGACACAGCCTGCATCCTAATTACATGAAGACAATGGCAAACTTTGGTTGTCTAAATCCTAACACAAGCAGAAAGAAGACGATTTTTCGCATAAAACTTCTATTGCTTCAAATGGGACTCATCCCAGCTACTATGAATAAAGAGATTTTTTTGTGAAATCAAGAATAATTACTATCCCCACGAGCACCATCTTTCAGCACAACAGGGCAAACTTATGCCTTACTATAATATTGCGTTTTAGTAGTAGTTCTTTTTATAAAGAAGTTCATTTCCGTATGAATGAAACGGATCCTCGCTCACTATCTTTAAGGGGTTGTGTCTGTCTAAAAGAATTGTCTCCAAGTTTAAAAAACTGATAAGGAAAACATAGTGCTACTGTCAGAGTACGCTCTCATCAAAGATACTGAGTTTATTTCGAGATATTATCTGTAAGGACTGTATATCGCCTTCATATGGAAAAACCCACTTCAGTATTGAAAATATAGAAAACAAGGGCAAGCAGCAGTTAACATAAAACTGGGAAACTGCTGAAAGTGACATTGAAAACTAGTAAGCCCAGAAAGGTATGTACTCGTAAAAGTTATTGTTACAATGCATGTCCAAATATGACAATAGACAAATGAGTGATACACAAAGTGCATGCTAAAAATGTTCGATAACAAAGATTCGATCCTGTACCTACAAAGCAGAGTATACTTTCAACTGTGTTTACTAAAATCATTTAAATATTACATCCATATTAGTTTCTTAATGCAACGGTCAGCCCATTAACGGGGAGTTTTAAATTGCATATTACTTTGTAATATCTTCTCTTTCACTGTGAGTTGCAAAATTTTTTAAGTTTTTGTCTCGATCTGTGATTCGGAGAATGAAGACATGCGGCGGTCTGCTTTTCCGAGATATCAAATAACCCGAGCGCGCCCTGACTTGCGGTCAAGTGCATACATATTTAGTATTCTTATTTGTTGACATTTATCAGTAAAGCTTATTTAAATATACACTAAACTAAAGGCATTCAACCACCAATGCAATACAGCAATATCAGTTACCGATTGGTAGCCAATTTTCCAATTATCGCTACCAAAGCCTACACTTAAACAATCCTCTGTAAATGTTAGTATTCCAATTCCTAATTGTGGCCATAATATACCATGCACATACGTCAGACACATACAGAAAAGTATTAGACACTTAAGGGATGAAAAGTAGTATACCATACATACTAACCTAAGAACGAGCGAGCATAGAGAGTAGTCATCAGACACATTCACCAGACAGTACCTACCGAAAATATCAAGTCGGGACTAGAAAGTGTAAGGCACAAGACATTAAGATAATCAAAGATTTACTAACACTTTCTATGTTGATCTTGAACCGCACTAAAATAACAAAAACATATTTGAAATAGAATTGCTTTGCAACAATAAAATAAAGGTAAAACCAGCACAAATTATAAACTAAAATCATTCAATGTAGAAAGTGTCAAAACTATGGACACTCTAGAACCTTCTGTACCAGACAGTACATGTCAAATGTGGAAAGCAACATAATACAACGCCAGCTATGTGCGCCTTATGCGAGGGTAATCAATAATCGCCCCGCAAATTATATGGTTTGTTCAGTTTGACAAGAACCAACAAAAGCAAGAAGCAGACGTGCACTAGACCGGTACAAATCGAAATTTTTGTTGAAACATCAACTATGGTTCCTAATAAATCCGAATACCACCATGCTTTGTAGTATTTGCTATTTATTCTTCGCTTAGGCATACAATCTCTACATATAATTATATACATTCTTTCATGCACTAGGAAATAGGTCCACTGCTGGTGGAGACTGGAACGCCAAGCATACACACTAAGGCTCCCGACTCAGCACAGCAAAAGGTAGAAACCTAATTAAGGCAATCATGGCAAATAATTATAATAACACAACTCTGGCGACCGACATATTGGCCCACCGATTTAAAAAGATCTCTGACTGGGTTGCTCCGAATAATGATTTATTATCGGACCATGTACCAATATTAATAAACTTAAGCACTACGCACGTCAATAAATAACTCCTAGACTAAAATCGAAGCAAAATTTCATTTAAACAATATGTGGAAAACAAAATTGATCTTAAACTGCGCACAAAACAACCAGAAGGCTAAAGAAAATCATCGCTGAGAATTGCTAAGGCAAAATGGCAAAAGTCTCGTAATCTTGCTGAGAACTTAATTACAACAGACTAACTCGATGACTAAGTAACAAACGACTTCCGAGATTGGACCGTGTCATGATTGAGATCGAAGAACTCAACGTTTCGCCCACTTTCGTCTCTGACGTGGTTCACACGTTGAGTTACCGTGCTCTTATGTCCCTTCCCTTGCAAAGAGTTTTGCCTCTGGCGTGGTTAACACGTTGAGTTACCGTGCTCTTTTGCCTTTTTCCTCCTGATGAAGCCTCTTACGAAAGTGGGCGAAACGTTGAGTTCTTAGATCTCAATCATGACACGGTCCAATCCCGGAAGTCGTTTGTTACTTAATGACAATGGCCGTGAAAGCCTCAAAAATCATCTAACTCGATGACTCTATACTAACTTTAATTATTACCTTAAAATCTCAAATCAGAAGATCATATATTTTGGAAGGCCACAAAAAATTCAAAAGCCACAAATTACTATACCACATATACAAACAACTAACAAAACCTAGACAAGATCTAACAGGTGAAAGTCTCGTACTTTTGAATGTTTTTCAGCCCTTTGAATTAAACATAGGAGACGATTTCGATGTCTGTAGTACTTATTCCTAATTGTCACGCCTCGGTTGTGCATCTATCCGATTTCAAGGTCTACGGTACTCAGTTCATATTTCGCGCGCTTGTGCAGTGTACTGTCGCTTTGAACGCCGTTCAGCCAGTTTGACGTTTGGATTGGTAACGTGACCCTGGGGAGTATACAGTTCGCTCCTCGAGCTTGGTACCTGGAAGCACACTAAGTTTATCGACTTGCAAATGCAAACTATTTCGTGATTTAACGCATGAGATAACAACTATCCCTGCATCGCAATTTGTAAGTATGTGTTAAGATGTATGTATTTGACTTTATGCGTTTTTGTGAGGTGCCTCGTAATTTGTCGACCTGTAATTTTATACGTGCATTAATGACAATTATATTATATATAATTCTCTTTCAAATTATTTTGTGCTACTTGAGTTTACGCATTCTATAGTGAGATCATTTAAATTTATAATTACAGTCGCCTGTGGTTCGTGTTATACGTTTGTCACTACTGAAGTGTATTGTCAGTCGATGTCAAATTCGAAGTTGGTTAGGTTTTGTTTGTTATTTGACACAAACTGACACAAAACTTAACCTGAAAATCTTGAATTTGACATAAACTGACAATACACTTCAGTACTGCCAAATGTATAACACGAATCACAGGCCACTCTAATTATAAATTTATTTGATCACTCGCTATTTGAATACATGGATAAACTTGTCGTTACTTGTTAAAAATCCGTTGGCCCGCTTTTATTTGAGTATTTTAAAGAACTGTACACGCTGTTTCCATTGAGCTAGTTTCGGCCGGTAATTGTATCCAAGTAGCCACAAGTCTGTTTGTTTTCTTGAGAGAATAGCCAATGAATATTTGTTATGATCGAGGAATATCTAGGTATTTCCTGCAAGATGTTTTTTGCCTATCAAACCATTTTTTCCTGAGGAGATACAGTTCGATATAGTGATTAAAGAGACATAAAGCGCCAGGTTATGATCTGATAAAAAGTCAAGTGTTCGAGATGCCCGCCAAAAACACATTGTATTATTGATAACACTATATAATCGTGTCTCTTACTACCCCATTTTATGAAATATGCGCATATAACAATTGCCTCCAAGCTTGGAAAAGCACCAGAAAACGTAAATTCTCGCAGGCCGATTAGTCGCCTGCCCTTACTAAGAAACGTTTTTAAGAAACCATCCCTTAAAAACACATATATATCAACATATCAGCTCCTACACCAATTTGGGTTTGGAGAAGATTATTCCACAGCGCAACAAATGCATAGAAGAGTAAATCAAATATCAAGAAGCCTTGAAGAAAATAAATACTACAGCACAGCTGCGTTCTTAGACGTTACCCAACCGTTTGATAGTCTGACACACTGGGATACTCTATAAATTAAGACAACTGTTCCCAAGCTCTTTTGCTTAAATACTACCTCTCAGTCAGATTCTTCTCAGTCAAGTATAACAATGAAATCTCCAAAAAATATACTATGAATTCTGGTCTTCTGCAAGATAGTGTCCTTGGTTCTCTGCTTTACCTAATATACACTGCTAACCTACCCCAAGCTGAAAGCACTGTGGTAGCTCTTGTTTCGTTTTCATATAACAATACCAGCAGGACGTAGTGTTTGACCATTGCCTACAGAATTTTAAGGTTGACATTATTATTACATATTTTTTATAGTGGTAAAATTGTATTCTCTATATGGGAATTTATATGGGTATATACATCAGCACTACAGACCATTTAGACCCCTGGTTTCAATTATCTTAAAAATCTTTCTACATTTTTTCAATTCTTTCCTTTCTCAGATCTTTCTTCACTACTTCTAACAAATCCCCTTCGGCCTTCCTCTCCTCTTCTTTTGTCCTTCACCCATCAGTAATACTTTCCCGAAGTGTCTGCTCTCTCGCATTCTAAAAACATAAAGCAGACATCCTACTCTTCTTATTCTAATAATCTGCGAGATCTTTTGTTGTCCATATTTTTCCATTACTTTCTCATTCGTTCGTAGTCTTCCAATCCGTTATCCATTTTGATTCCTCCCTAAATCCTCCTTAAAAATTGTTTTATTTAGTACCACATTTCGCATTCGTCTAACACTACATGTTGTATGACAGTTGTATATACCTTAAGCTTTCCCGTTCCCAATACAACTTTTGATCTAAACATTTTCTTCAACGCTTTAAGCTTCATATTGTCAATTATATTTTCAAGAAATTAATATTACAAAATAAAAAATTAAATGACGTTTTACTTAAATGTGCTCATTTCTCCACAGAATTGATTGTTTGTTAATATTGTTTGAAACAAAAAAGCACAACTTGCTAATATGAAACAAACATTTTGTATTTAGACTTATTTTTTATTACAAATAGTTTTTTCTTAGGAATTTTCTCTAACGTCAAAATTAAAGGTACTTCTCTCATTAACTATGTTCATACTTCCTTAATTTTTAAACACCTTGTGTATCAAATTTGAAATTTCTTTAAGCACTGTGGGTTCTATAAAAAGCACATTTTTTTTAAATAATAACTTAAGAATGTGAAGCTGAAGTTTTGTATTTAAACTTGCGTTTTCATTGCAAATAACTCTATTATATTATTATATTTTTTATATTAGCACGGTCTGCCGTTCTCGAATGATTTACGGTTTACATTTTCTCATCCAAATCACATCGGAATCGAATAAAATTTACATGTTGTCCTCAAGATGCATTTTATCGTCCATAGCGTAACTCTAGCTTTGAATGTCATTTTGAATGTCATAATCGCTTAAGCACAAAAGTACACCACCTGAAATAGACTCGTTGGAATTCAGGTTATAGGTAAAGAAAAACGGCAAAGCGCTTTATTCACAACGTCTCTTGTAAGTGAAAGTTTTGACACTATAATACAATCGAACCACAGGGCCACGACCGCGCTTGCTTCTGCTGAGTTGTAAAGACGCTATATAATTATTTTCCATTTGTGATGTGTACCCGGTATCTGTTAGGTCTCATTTTCGTCAAGTGTGAAGCCTAAGCTATATGTAAATTACTACCTTTATAATTATATTCTTCAGTTAAAGCAAAAATTGACAACAGACAGACGAAATTGAGCAAACATAATATTTTTCTTCATCTAGAAACCCTAAAACGTGAAGATCTAAAGAAATATCTAAACGTGTTCTTCTCACGATTACAATACTTCGTCTCTTTAACGAGGGTGCATAGATAGTTAATTTGAGGCGTACAAGCCGAATATAATGTTAGTTAAAGTTTATATAAAGGTTTTTATGGCAAACATTGTGAAATAAACATGTTTTCAAGTCGTCAAACCTATAAATGACTGTAAGTTGAAATTTCCTATACATTATCAGAAAGTTAAAACATAGAGGGCCGGTTGCAGAAAGCAATGTTAAGTCTGGTGTTAGCTAACGTCGCGTCAAAGTGAACAAAATCGCATCAAATTTTGTTTACTAATGTATTAGTTACCATAAACATTTGAGATTTGATTCGTTTTTGTTCACTTTGACGCGATGTTAGCTAACACCAGACTTAACATTGCTTTCTGCAACCGGCCCAGAATGTAGTTAATATTACAATAAAATTGTTTTAATTATAAATATGTAGTGAATATAACATTTTCGTGACATCAAAACGTTTGTAATTTCCCAAGCAAAGTGACAGTATATTTTATTTTTGCTTTCTTCGTCTAAAAAAAGTATGATAATTGAGAAAAACACACCTTATAAAATTTCGTCAGATCTTAACGTTTCAGGGTCCCTAGATAACGAAAAACATGTTCCCTCAATTTCGTATGTCTGTCCGTCTTGTTCGTTTATTGGCGGTATAGCACGAATAGCACGAAAACTACTTATTGGAGGACAATATTTTTCATGGGGATTAAATGTATACTTGGCACGAAACCACATATACCTACGGTCAAACATATACAGGGTGAGCACCTTCAAAGAATCAAATGTCTATTTCTGCTTTTACGCAGGAATTGATAAAAGTAATAATTTTCACATAGCTGAGGCTTTTCTCTTTATGAAAATGGAACCCAATAGATACAGGATAAGTACAATAAAATTGATAGAAATGTGCAGCGATCAGCGCGTTCCTTACATAGAGCCAAAAGCAACCCAACCAGTCTCCCGCCATGGTCTAGTGGTTAAAGTGAAGTGACTTTTGGTATTAAATAGTAATTAAATTAGTTTTTGGTAAATATTAGTTTTAGTTCCTTTTTGATTTTGCTGTTATTCTCTCATTGGTTCAAATCAGTCCGACAACTGTTTTCTTGACCAATGAGAGGCCTTTGTTATAAACAAGCAACTGTGTAATTATAAATTTTTGTCGCTAAAGCTTAAAGCAGTTGTAGCTTTGCTCTTGCTATGTAAAAAATTTTGTTTTATTAAACAGTGACCGTTTTTACATAAATGAAAAGAATATATGTCTGTTGAAGTTATTTCGTTGTTTAATTCCACATTTGGTCAACTCAATAAATAGCGACTGATTGTAATTCGACATAGCAGTTCTACGTAGCTGCCTAAATGCGAGTAAGTGGGCGCAAATAAGTAAATCTTCGTGTACATACATTGAAACAAAAGAAAACAATAATAATAAGCAATATTGGGCCGATGTTGGTAAACTGCAACTCCAGAGTCCTTGCCCGATGCCTGAAAACCAGTTATGCGGTCCCAGAAGTCTAACAACTTAAACGACGCCGCTTACAGCTTTTATTCAAACTGTTGATTTACTACGACCTGCTTTGAAATCAGCTGCGATGCCTTTTAGCGCTCTGACGAAATTCGCTCTCAGCTTGCAAAACGTCGCAGCCCGGATGAGCGACCCCTGGATACCATTTCAACTGCTCACTAACGTGAACACTTACGAATTAACTTCACTTGACGCAAAGCGGCCCTCTTGAATTAACAATATCAGCAAGAACCCCCGGCTTATAGGCACTAAGATTACTGCACCGCTGATTACACTTCTTGTTCTGACTAGCGTGCCGCCATCAATGTTCATTTTTGTTCAAAAGTCTTTGCTTCCGACATCGCACTAAAAACACTGCACAAGCAAAAACGCGGGCTAATTTTGACGGAAGCACCAAATCCTTAACGCGAGTTTAAACCGACTATGCTACTTACATCTAAATATTACGATGCACACGTGCACAAACTGGAATTTCTTCATTTTTATTTATTATGGTCAAACCCAAGTATTCAAAACTATCAACTTTTATCAGGATAATAGGGTAATAGGGTATAACACAACCCACATACTTGATATTTTTTACGTTTACTTTAACCCTATCTTATGTGATGGTGTTCTACCGCTTCCAGTAAAATGCCGAATTTAACCGCATACGAAATCAACCAATTAAAAGCACCCTTACAATTAATTTCTGCTCCAGTACCTAAAAGAAAACACTACTTCTTTGAATTGAAAAAAATCTTAGATTCTAAAATACAGTTTCTCAAAATCTTGTTCCTTATTGTGTGTTTGTTTTTTAATAAGTACATAACGACAGTTTTTTTAATTTATTTGTACTTATACCTGATTAGGCTAAAAGGTTCTATTGTGCATGTTCATCTTCAGTTTTATCAGATAGGACAATTTTTTTTCTAATCAACGGGTTTTCTAGTAGTTGTCCATCTGATAAAATCAAAGATCAAATCTTTTAGTATAAAAATATGAAATAACCGACTGCTTATTTTAGTTTACTGCCACTCGCTCTACTACCTACTTATCAGCGGTTTAGTAACTGTGGGCAAGCTTGATTTCAGTAGTCTCCAATCAAGAAAATATCTATCTACCTCAGATTTAGGAATAATCTCCAAGACATGAATTCAGGTGAGTTCTAAAAGCAATTAATTTTTGTTTTCAAAATATAGAAAAAATAAGTAGGAATCGAGTACAGATGATAATTTAACGCTTTAGCCTACATGAATTATAGTAACTACCTTTAGAGGTATGTGTACCTAAATGTTTTATAATCAATTATCCAGCTATTTGAATAATATGGCACAAATGACTCTCGGCACAACAAAATAAAATATATATATATACAAAAGCTTTGACAGGCCCTTTAGGCCCATTGTTTCTTCTCCATAATTTTGTCTCTCCAATCTTCTATCCCTTTACTTGCTAAATCTACTATCACCGCTTCTTTCCATCTGACCCTTGACCGGCCTCTTCTTCTTGCCTCATGTCGTCTTCCGTCTAACAGGATCCTTGTACTGTTCCCCTCTGGCAGCTTCCATACGTGCCCCATCCATCTTAATCTTTGGGCTTTCATAAAATCTATTACCGTTCCTAGGAAAGTAAATTCTCGCACTTTTTCTATTATTAGCTCTTTTTCGCCTATCGTTTTTATTACCACCGCGTCTTTTTCTATACTTGTGTTGTGACCTTTGCCACTTAGCTTCATTATTTTTGTTTTTTCTGTGTTTACCACCAAACCCACTTTTCTTGCTTCATATCCAAAAATTTTCACTCTTTCTCGCATTTCCTGCATTGATCTTGTTCCTATTGTCACATCGTCCGCATACGCGAGGACTTGGTGGCTTTTAGTTTTAATTGATCCACTTCTGTTCATTTGGCTGCTTCTCATAACCGCTTCCAGCACTACGTTAAATATAATTGTAGAGAGGGGGTCTCCCTGTCTCAATCCCGTTTTAGTTTTAAAATTTTCTGAAAATTGCCCATTATACTTCATTTTGTTCTCTGTATTGGTCATTGTTTCTTTTGTTAAATTCCTTAACTTTTTATCGATGCTGAATGTTTTCAAGATTTCGAACCTTTTTTTTTCTGTTTATACTATCGTATGCTCGTTTAAAATCAATGAAAATTGCATACATTTCCATATTATGTTCATAGCCTATCATTTGAATTTCTTTTATTGTAGATATCTGGTCCATAACTGATCTATATCGTCTAAAACCGCACTGATATTCACCTATTTGCTAGAATCTTGTATGTTGTGTCCAGGAAGGCAATTCCTCGGTAATTCTTACACTCCGCTTTTTCCCCTTTTTGTGAATCGGTACAATTATGGATTTCTTCCATTCTTGCGGTAAGTTTTCTGTTTCCCACACCAGTTTTATCATCTTCCACATTTCTTCTTCCAGTTCTTTGCCTCCACATTTGGTAAACTCTGCATATATTTCATTTTCTCCTGGAGATTTCTTATTTTTTTGTTCTTGTTTGTACTTGGCTACTTCCTCTTTAGTTGGTGCTGATTCTCTTTCTTCTTCTTCTTTTCTTTATGTTATGTTCTCTGCGATTTCGTTTTCTTCCTCTATTTCTTGTTGTTCTGTTTTTTGGTTTAATACTTGTTCAAAATGTCTTTCCACCTCCTCAAGATTGGTTTGTTTTCTCCTATCAGGTTTCCATCTTTACTTTTTATAAATACTGCTTTTTCCTGAAATCCTTTTTTTATTCTTTTCGCCTTTCGCATCTTGGTAAAAGTTTCTTATTTCTTTTCTTTTGTACTTCTCTTCCAATTCTTCTAATTTCTCTTCTTGATATTTTATTTTTCTGCTTCGCAATATCCTTTTCGTCTCAAGCTTTTGTTCTCTGTACTTCCTCTCGCTTTCTTCATTATGTTGCTATAGCATCTGTAGCCAGGTTTCTCTCTTTTTTCCAGGGCTAATCTACACTCTTTGTTGAACCACATCTGCTTTTTTACCAATTTTTTTTTCCTTTAAAACTTTTTCTGTTGCTCTTTTAACCGCCTCTTTTATGTTTTTCCATTTATTTTCTATCGTTGTTGGTTCTTGATCCGTATTTAGTTCTGTTTTAATTTCGTCTTGGTATAATCTCTTCTCTTTTTCCTTCATAAATTCATCTAGATTTAAGTGTTTCTTTTTCGTTTTCTTAGTTTCTGTTGGTCTTTTTATTGCATCTTTCTGATCCATTCTTATTCTCACTAAGTAATGGTTTGTGTTCATTTCCGCTCCTCTTTGACCTCTTATATCTTTCACTCTTTTCGCGTCTTTTTCCTGGATTAGAAAATGGTCTATTTGGTTGGCTTCATTTCGCCCTGGTATCCGACATGTGCCCATGTGCCCAAAATAAAATACATTAGGAATTATATCGTGTGTTAAAAAAAACACATTTAGGGTAAGCCTTGCGTAGAAAGATAAAAAAATCGAGTCATGTCTTCACTTAAGTCTGTAGGTGAATGTCAGATTGCACTTTGTTTTTAAAAACATGTGTCACTGTGATAGGCAAAAGTTTACACTGCATTAAGTTTACTTGTATCAAGCAAAAAGACAAATAAGATGGCATTTACACAACAACAACGAGTGTATTAATCATAACAGTCAATAAAAATGGTTTTATTAAGTGTTTTGTATATTTTTGCGAAAATAGTTCAAGATCAAGATTTAATTTAGTCCTCTTTGACTTATGGTAGTTCATTTGCTTCAATGGGTATGTATTAAGATATGGCAAACTTCAATTTGATCATGGCATGCTGCAAATGATTTTTTAAACACACGTATTACTGAACGAATATTTATATTTCTTTGAAGTAGCTCTTACAATGCTTAGAAATCTGAAAGTTGATATATCCTATAAACTAGAAGAATGAGTTTTTGGTCACTTTAAAGCGATGTTTTTGCCCAACTGCATGACGAGCTGTTTTAATATTGTTATTTCTTAAACACTTCTCTTACGTAGTACTGAACGATCCTGCAAACACCTTCAAAGTTAAGCCACGGTTGGTTTGGTCACTTCTCAGATGAGCGATCAACGTAGTGGAAATCTCAAACTGGACTCTTTGCATGAACCTAACATGATTGACTTACGTTGTTTTTTTCCTTCAAAAAATATTGCACTAATTCTGATATTCACTGTATCAACTAAATAATCCTCAAGTCGGGATATGCTACACATCTATTAATGACACGCAAGAGAGAGAGAGAGAGAGATAGAGAGAGAGAAATGGCAGTAAACAGTGTTTAACTTTAACTTTCAGGAACAATATGGTTATGGTTTGTAGCATGCTTTTGCGTTGGCAGTTGGTACAGTGGCATCGAAGCACAAACTTCAGGTCTAAGAATCGCATACCAGTGGTCCCAGTTGGAGTTTGATTACGCAACAGAAGAAGACAGACAAAATGCTATAGACTCAGGAGAATTTAATGCAGGATATCCTACTCCAATCGATGTTGACGTATACTATTCAAGTAAGCTTTCATACAGGCCAAAGAAAATTAAAGATCATTATTAAACGAATTATTTACTTAGAAACAAACGCTGATAAAAACAAAGTATTGATGAGTATCCCAAGATTCCAAGAAGGGGTCCCTGCTACCTATGGTAGTCTTACCAATAGAACTTATAACGGTAATCCCATAATTGCTCCTTATCCATCATGGTCATGGCATCAAAACCCACAGCAATGCAAAGAGAATCGAATTTTATCGGTTTTCAGAGCAAAAGTAAGTGAATCGACTTATTATAGGTTTAAAAAACTAAGAATTCGTCTTAGGTTGATGAATGTGGCCGCGTGTGGATTCTGGACACAGGCGTATATTTGGACAAATTCACTTGCCCCGCTCAACTTCTAGCATTTGATCTTGAAACAGTAAGTGCTTTCTTTATTTTAGAAACTTAGTTACACAAGAAATATTTTAAACTAAAATGTGCTCATTTAAGAAACTTTGCAGGACGAGTTGCTTCACCGCTATGAAATCCCAGATAGTCAGTTGCAGTCAAATTCATTCCTCGTTACTCCAATTGTAGACGTTCTCGACCCACCACCCTCTGGACAGTGCAAAAATACTTTTGTCTATGTAGCCGACGTTCAGGCTTTCGCTTTAATCGTTCATGACGTCGTTAAAAACACTTCTTGGAAGATTGTAGATAAAACCATGTATCCCGACCCTGCATTCGGAACTTACAATATTGCTGGTAAGATTTATTTGTTCTCATAGTTTTTATTGCTAAGTTGACAATGCAAATCTTAGGTAATTCATTAGATAGACTCTCTAAAATAACATGTAAAAAACTATAAATGTTTTTACTATTTAGGTCAAGAATTCGAGCTGATGGATGGCATCTTGGGTATGGATCTGTCACCCTATAAACCTGGTGAAGACCGAGTGCTCTTTTTCCATGCCATGTCCAGCGGTACAGAAAATTGGGTTAATACCTCATATCTAAGAAATGGATCCTTATTCGAAAACGGTCCTACTCCTGACCCATATATATTCCATGTAAGATCAATTTTATAAAATTATATGAGTAAGCACACGTTCCAGTTGCTCCTATTCAATCACCGTAGTAGAATTTATCAGAATTTTGCTAAAAACTTTTTTTTTAATTGCTAAATGGTTAATGGTTAATTTTGGCTCTAGTTTATATTTTCAATTACAGTTGAAGTAATGTTCTAATATTACCAAACAGGAAAAACGTAACCATTGCGGCAAATCTTTTAGTTTTAGCAAATTATATTATTGTAACTACGGTAGTAATTCCATGTATGTTGATACAGATATAGGGTTTTCAAAAAAGAGGTTTTATTTTAAATTTAGCGGCATTTATTAACTGTCACAGATAGAGCTGTAGCTTCTTGACAGCTGGCAAGTAAAAACTATGCCATTTAAGAAAATGAAACGATATACCCTACAACAACTCATAGAAAAAGGAAAAAAATCTACTACAAATAAGGTGTACATTCGGGTTATTGGTAGTAGAGATCGTGCGATCTGACACCGCTTAACTTTTCCTTTGGGGCTACGTGAAGAACAAAGTGTACGCCAATAATCCACAAACAATTCAAGCAGTCAAAGACAATGTTCGAGCTGTTCGCGGAATTTAGCCGCAATTGTGCGAAAACGTGATGCAGAATTGCCTCAAAGGGGAGAGGGTTTTTAAGTTCATTAAAATATAAACACTGATATTTTTGCCACAAAACAAATGTTTTTTATTAATTAAAACGATACCTCTTAATGGAAACACTCATATTTATAATAATTTGGTTAACGCTACATATTTTTAAAGCAGTTGATAAATCACTGCTCAAAAGCAACTCTTAAGATTACAAGAAAAAGCGATTCAAAAAAACAGCTTACTTCAAGCTTGCTAAAAATAGTATAAAGAATTACTGATGCTTTCAGACTTACCTTGGAAGGCGTCATTCTCAGGTTCCTGCTGAAGCGATTGATAGGAATGGAATAGCGTATTTTGGCCTCGTTTCGGATCTTTCCATCAATTGCTGGAACACTGCTACTGAATATGGTGATCAGAATATTGGTGTAATTGCAAAGAATGAAACAACACTGCAATTTGCTAGTGGTATAAAGGTGAGCATAAAGTTTATAATGCCATTGCCACTTGCCTAAGATAAATAGTTTCCTAATTAAAGTATTTTTACCTTTACCTCTCAAACGCCACCTATACAATCGCAGCAATTACAACCTTCTTCACTGTTTATTTTGAATGAACCAGTTTTCTTTGTTTTAGGTTGCAGTTCAATGTTCATTTGCATACCTACGTTCTATCATATCTTTTCTCTGCACATAGTTACGTAATGTTCTCTAGCTTTAACAGTATTTAATGATCTACTGGGTTAGGCGTAATTAAATAAATTAATTTACTAAACCCTTCAATCGTGGGCCAATTTATTTTCACAACCCTTATTAGCTTTACACGAAAATTTAATAACTAGGTGTTGTTATTATTAAACGAATTGGTTCCTTTGATGATCTCGGCCTCTTCTTGCTATGCTTTTCATTCTCTTTTTACATCTTGCTATTTCTAACAATATTTTACACATAACTATAAAAAGCAATAATAGTGATGTTGTTCATTCTTGATCGTCGTCTATTTTCTTCCCAAGTGCTAGCGGCAACTTACACTATATTTACTATATTAGTCAATTTATGATGCAACACTGTTTTGTTATATGCCATCAGTTAACTTAATTAAAATCAATTTATCAAATATGTTACTTATTATGTTAAGTAAGAAAAACTAAATACTTTTCTTCTTTCAAAACTTTTTGAAGATTTTCTTCAGTTGTAGTCAATATATCTTTAGCGTATCTACCACCAGTTAGCCCACGCTGACAGCTTGCTTGTTTTGACTTTATTAATGTTTCTCCTTTGGTTCATTAGTTTTCGCATTTAAACCCACTTCGTCTACTTTCTTTCTTTCTTCAATCTTTATTATATATGATTAGTCATGCACCTTCGTTTGCACCTTTTGTGGTCACATTTGTCGTAATGAATGCATTATTTTTACGTTTCTTCAGTTGTCGAGTTATCATAATATAATTTTCAACATATTCCAACTACAATACTGAGTACTAATATTTTGTACTCCATAGTGATATATGGGCTATTTTAAAATAAAATATATTTCAAGAAAAAAACTCGAGTATTGTAAGCCAATACTGTGACATAGCAACTTTAGAACTCAGATTAAGAGGCGATGTTAACATGGTGTCTGTTTCAGGTTATCACCAATACGGAAGGTACTCAAGATCTCTGGGTTATGACAATGCGATACCAAAAAATTGCTACTGGCACCTTAAACCCCAACGAGACAAACTACAGAATACAAACTGGCCCAATTAGCGACTTACTTGCAGGCTCTCGGTGTCTTTAGTAACCATATAGCTGATACAGCGTCTACACCTACATATAAATGTATGATTGTTAAGTTACCTGCTGTTATTCTGTTGTGTTCTTATTGGTGTCTTTAAATAAATTGTTTTTCAAAGAAATTACAGTACTTGCAACTTATTTAGCAATATTTTTGCTTATCGGGTGACCCGATATATTAGCAACAATAAAATGTAAGAAGTCATATCTTCGGATATGTAGTACATATTATTAGATTTACAATCTAATCGTACAAACGAAAGATTAAAATTGTGAGCTACAGCTTAAGCGATCGGACAATCTATGCTTAAAACGAGGTCTTAGGTTTAGCAAAAATAGAAATTACAAGTGCACCATTTTAAAATGTGTAGCGGCTGTTGATTAATTTCTCAGGAAAACTTTAGTTTTACTAATATGGCAACTAAAATTTTTGAAAATTACAACTATTTCAATATAGTATCAACAAATAGAATAAAAAAGGTTCAAAGTAATTTCAATTTCTCCAACTGGGAGGCGGGTTACTGTAGGGACCTTGGTTCCTCTCCAGCCAAGAACGGGAGTTACAGGATGGGTGAGAAAAAGAAGAGTTGCAGAATGGAAGAAATGCCGGGAAAGATGGAAAAGTACTGCACCAGCATCGCCTGAGAGAAGGCACTCTGTTGACTCAAGAAAACCACCTAAAAACCTGAATCAGAGCAGAATAACGCAGGAATCGAACCCACGACCTCCTTTCCGGGCAATTCACCGAAAACAGTTCACCGAAAACAATTTACCGAAAACAGTTCACCGAAAAACAATTTACCGAAAGAACAATTCACCGAAAGAACAGTTCACCTAAAATCCCTTATATTATATAAATATACCTAAAATTTTAGATATGTTATATATTATTTTGGTACTTTTGTAAAGAATATCCTTCTAACATATATTGGTGTAAACTTCCCTTCACACTTTATCAAGGCTTAGGACTTGCAGCAAATGCTGGCGTGTTTAAAAGTTTTATTTTGTTTTTATAGTTTTTTTTGTTTTTTTGTTTTTATAGTTTTTTTTGTTTTTTTGTTTTTATAGTTTTGTTTTGTTTTTTTGTTTTTATAGTTTTTTTTTGTTTTTATGAAGTTTGTTCAATCAATATCAATATCCCAAATTGTGGGCTATACCGCGTAAGAATTCATTCAAATTTACAATATTGTACTCTTCAACAATTCTTAATATCCTTTCGGCACAGTCCCTGTACTTCTTGCGGGCAGGCGGGGGTTCGATTCCTGCAACATATTGCTCAACTTGGAGTTCGTGTAAACTTTGCTTCCTCTGGATGGCTTCAACAAACTTCCAAATATTGGGGTGCTCAGAGGAAATTTGCTGCTCAAAGCCTCGATGCCAGCCTTCTATAGCATTGTTCGTTTTGGGCAAGCCTAGACGTACTCCTTCTACACAGTTCCACATGTCGTGCGAAAAAAGTGGTGGACGGCGGCGAACTCTTTGTGGACGCCCAACCCAGGTGTCTTCGAAATAGTCCATTACCGGTTGTGCTTCTGGGGGTAAAATGTTTTCGTCACAAAGCATTTCAAATGCACGAACCACGTCTGCTGTAGGAACAAATGCTATTGCGGCTAATAACCGCATTTTCAGAGCAAAATCTGCATCTGTTTCATACCTTTGTTTAAGGCCTTCGGATTGAATCTTACGCTTTATGCATTGGGAAAAATGGAAAAAACACCCCCGATGTCTGGACTGAGGGAATTCTTCAGTAATAGCGCTTATCATTCCAGTTTCAAAATCAGTCATAATTGATGCTGGTGTAACTCCTGGGAGAAGCTCTTTTATTTTCTGGAGTAATCGAACGTAGGTAACTCTGGTTTTGTCCGATAGCAAAGCGTAGATTAGAGGAATAGCTACATTACTTTTTAACCCATGTAGTGTATAAAGCTGACAGAACAGGTGCGGTACAGTTTTGAACGTACCATCTGCGTACCAGTGGTCAGCCTGAGCTAGAAGTTGGAGATTTCTCCTCGTAAAAAACATCAATATCCGGTCTTCATCAAGTCCTGAATCGAACATCAAAAAGTCTTCCCCGTTTTTTGTTATTTTATATTCTTGGGGAAAAACAATGTCGCTGCGCCGAATAGGCAATGCTGGGGCAACCTCATCCCTGGTTCGTATTTTGCGTATTGTTCTTTTCATGCTGCTTACCTTCCCAAGCCTACTTGCTGCTGCCTGGCTGACTCCATTTGATACAACATTTGATATTATGTAATGTGGTGCATCTCGAGTTCTTCTGGCGTCATCGCGTATGGTGGTCATCACTTGCATTTTTTCTACATGCGCAGCATCAGCGAGATGATTATGTGTTCCACTTCTTTTAATAACACTGTCATCCAGTGTTATCATGCGTGCAGCACACTTAACTTTGTGGTAACTTTCACACTTCCAATATATCTTTGAATCAACTTTTCTATCCGTATAGAAGAAGTGACCTTCGTCAAACAACAAACGTTTGCCTTTTTCACTGGTTATGTATTCGAGAGTCATTTCGAACTTCACTCTAGCAAAATTTTCTATAAACTAAACTCAATTAGGGAAATACTTATTTATTTATTTTTTAGTAATACAACTTAATGACAATAATCTACTTTCTAATGAAAAGTAAATGTGAAGCAATTAGGGAAATATGTTTGGAATCCTCTTTTAGTGATTTAAACTTTCAGTAATACAACTTAATCTACTTTTATAATATAAAGTAATACGAGTTAATGATAATTACTAATGGCCCTCATTAACTTGAACGATTAGTTTTTAACGACCTTATAAGGTTTCTAAATTTTTGTGTGTCGAAAACATATCAAGAATTGTTGGAGACTACAATAACGACAACATACCTTAGAAAAATGGATTTTAGGTGAATTGTTCTTTCGGTGAATAATTGTTCCTTCGGTAAATTGTTTTTCGGTGAACTGTTTTCGGTAAAATGTTTTCGGTAAACTGTTTTCGGTGAATTGCCCTAGATCCCCACGACCTCCTGAATACTAAGCTGGCGTGCTAACAACTAGCCTACAGAAGTCGGTAGATATAAATTAGTCGATATATCATATGAGCAAAAAGAAAATTCATCAAGGGGACTTTTGGAATTTTGAAGTCAAGTGTATTATAACACCAGGAAATATGAAGCTGACATTTGTAACAGAGGCAGGTTGCAATCTTCTTCTTCTTCTTCTGGTGCAGACTTTGGAAATATTTCCTTTGCGTTTCTTATGGGAAGTCTTGATCACAGTTATGATCACGTTTCGATATTAGCCATTGTCAGCTACTGTCTATAAAGTGTCAGTGACAATGATTGGATAAAAATATCTGGTGTTATAATACACATGACTTCAAAATTGCAATGATATCATTGATGAACTTTCTTTGTGCTCATACTATATTTATTTACTTGTGGCTAACTTTTACCACTTTATAAATAAATCTAAAGCTACAGATTTCCAGCGATGAAATAACAATTCACTTTCAGTGGACTTTTTGAAAAATTCCAAATTTTAAAAATAGTAGTTTATGATATAAGTGTTAAAAGTGAGATTTTATTTTGTAGGTGGGGAAGCTTTTGAGAAGAGTGGAGTATGGCAAAACGAGTTCAGCATCCCCACGAACAAAATGAAGTCACTTGTGCCTAGTGGTATGCTTTGTCGAAGGTTTAGATCGTCAGAGAAAACTTCGGCACCCGTTCCATGCTTTATTTTAGATCCGTCAGTAAAGATGGATATACCGAGTGGTTTTTTAAAAACTCAATTGCAGCAGGCCCTGGATAGCCTGAATCAGTTAGCAATACTGATATGTATTGTTGGTGACACTGTTTGTCTATGTCAAATTCGAGGTTATCAGGTTAGGTTTTGCATTAGTTTTGACACAGACTGACGCAAAACGTAACCTGCTAACCTCGAATTTGACGTAGACTTACAGCGTCAGCAACAATACATTTCAGTATTACCAGCTGATTCAGGCTGTCCAGGGTCTGCTGCAATTGAGTTTTTAAAAAACACTTCGTATCTGTAGGTTGGGAAAACCCAGCATTTTCATAGACATTAATTGTCTGTTGATTAACAAAAACTTTGTCTTTAGGAAACCTGCCAGCTAGCCGAATGTCGGTAATACGCAAATTATGGCCACTTCATGAAATTGGCGCTGGTTGACACCGTATGTCAGATCACATATTTTCCCTTTACCTGATAAACTTTATCCAGCCACAAAAATTTACCATATTTGATGGAAATTCATGATAGAAGACATTTTTTCTATCCTTATTTCCACATGAAGGAATGCAACGAGACATTTTCAAAAATGTTTTAACCAAACACAAGCTATGAAATTTGAAACGTCAAATTGTGTAAACTAGCGCCAATGGGCAAAATATAAACTATTGAAATAAATGTCAAAACAGCCTAACTGGGAGGCTTTGTATACGTACTAACCTATCAACGCAGGCGACGTTATAGAGACATAGCCAACTAATATTTAGGTTAGCTTACGCTGCTACAGCCATTACATACACTATAAAAAATTATTATATGAAGCATGCCATGACTAGATGTCATTTGGCGCCACCTCTTGATGTTATTCTGAACTTTCAATCAGGACCTACAGCGATATTCAAATTAAAAACAAATACTGCTAAATAGACAGATTTGAAAACTTGTCACATTTCAATCAATTATTATATCCTCATACAGGTTCTTTCAAAGCTATTTAAAATGGTTAGAAAGTTTTTTATCTGTGGAAATCCAAACCACTTTTTGAATTTCCAAGCGATATGCACATTCGTACCAAACGGCTCAACGCTATTTCAGGAGTTTGTGGAACGTTAATTATAATAATAAAATAATAAAACTAATTAAATTACCTCTATTTATAATATTTAAACATGTATTACAGATATTTCTAAATTTAAAGAATACTCTACTTTGTGTATTAACCATTTCGATGAGAATTTTGTAAAAGTACTTGACGAAAATACTCGTTTGATTAAAAACGCTGTACCAACTGTAATTGTAAATAATACATATTTTTTGTCACATTAATTAAAAGTACAGTACCTATACATTTTTTAGCAAAATTTACCTCATTCTAAAATTAATTAAGAACAAGAACATTTACAAAAACCATTCAGGAGAAACCCAAGCTGAACTTATATCTCCAACCTGAATTACAGATCTTCAGTATATGTAGGTACTATTAAAACGTTAACTTTAAAGCTAAAGCGGATTAGTGTTAATTATTCAGAGTTTATTAAAAATAACAACTTGAGAATGATATACAAAAAAATTGGGGCAAATTAAATATTTTACATAAAATATTCCAAGATGCCAACGATAGAGACAAAAAAGCAGAATTTCTTGCAAATATTGTTCTTAATTATTATAAAAAAAGCTCCTGGTTAGTCATGAACATGCAGAAGACAAATATAATGAGTACCGGAGACTTAAGAGTAACCATCGGAAACCAAGACCTTGAACTAGCTAGGGAATATAATTACCTTCGACACATAATAAAAACTAGAAAAGAAAATCAGGATGCTGAAATAAGCCGACGTGTTAGTCTTAGTTGGGCAGCATTCTCCAGGCTTTCTTATATCCTGAAAAATCCTGAAATACCAATGAGTCTTAAACGTAAAGTATACAACACCTGTATCTTACCTGTTACAACCTACGGTCTAGAAACAATAACACTAACTGTAACGAGCGATGGAACGGGCAACGCTAGACATTAGCCTCCGCGGTCTAATCCGCAATGAGGATATCCGAAGGAAAACAAGCATAGAAGATGTTATTGAAAAAGTGGCACGGTTGAAGTGGCGTTATGCAGGACACGTGGCTAGAGACAACGTAAAGTGAACAAAGATCGCACTACAATGGAGACCACGAGAACGAAAAAGGAGTGTTGGAAGACCCGTTGCAAGGTGGAGAGATGATCTACAGAGAATTGCGGGCAAAAATTAGATTTAGGTGGCCCTAGACCGAAATCGATGGAGGAGCCTGGAGGAGGCCTACATCCAGCAGTGGATGTCAACGGGCTGAGAAGAAGAAGAAGTTAGTCAGAAGTTTCTATTCGTACAGTATGGAGATTTCGCTCTCCTAAAGGATATCAGCACTACAGAAACCATTTAGCGACTTTACCATCAAAAACAACATTGTTATGGTGTCTTGGTGACTGTAATTGTTCAGATAAATAAATTAAGCAACGTTTAATGGCTAAAGTCGCCTAATTAACAGTACCAGCAAAAAGAATTTGCTCCCTAATTACTTACAATATGTCAATTAAGGAGAAAGTACAGTATAGAAGATCTGAAGATCGCAGCTATGGTGTAGATAATACTCAATATACAACCTCAAATAGCAAACAAAATGTGTTGTTATGTTATATGTAAGTACATGAATTGTCAACAAGATACATAATTCCAGCACGATATTTTTTTTCATTCTTCTTTGAGAATTAATTACTTTTATTCGTTAACAATGAGAGTACTTAGTCTTCTTACTGAATGTATCTTCGTTGTTTTAAGAATTGTTGCAATAATTTTTCCTCAAATGTATCTTTATTTAGATTTTTTGTGGTGGAATTCTAAAAAAACTACATTGAACATCCTTTCCTAAAACCTGTACCCTTCAATTATTGCCACATAATAAAGAACGCACAACATTGATACTTTGATCATATGTGCCGATGGTGGAATCTCTGCTTCATATTTAAAACCCTTACATGATCTGCAAAATGGACTACCTTTTAAGCTTGTGCGGTACTTAACAAAAAAGAATTTGTACTCATCAGATTTTGAAAAAATTAATATTTTACGTGCTGTTCTGATTTTTTCACCCACAGCCACTGCCTCTTTACAGTTTTTAAAAGAAGCAGGACAAATTGAATTTCAAAATGTCAACAGCATCTACTGTGAAATGTTTAGAAAGCATATACGACTTTTTCCGATTCATAATGTGTGTAATAGAACAATATCTGCAAAAATTAGATAGCAGCACTGCACCGTTGGTTCATGTTCCTGACAAAAGACTATTGATTGGACGTAATACTTCAGAACTATATCGATCCTATGCAAAATTCTTCTGCATCTGTTGGTTTGCAAGGTTTATCCAATGAAAAGCTCACGTCTTGAAATTCACTGCTAAAAGTACATTATTATACATCACATTTGTACTTCAAGAAGCTAGTTTTTACTATGTATTAACAGATTCATTTAGTTCGGATGCAGTGGAAGCAATGAGTTCGCACATGTGCTAGAAAGTTGGCTCAAATGGCGCAACAGATGCTCGAATTGCTGGGCATGCTCTTCGTCAGCTATTACGCTGTGGTATTATGAAAACGTTGCTTTCCTCAAAAATTGCACATTATAGTAACTTCACCAGTCCTGCAACATTTGCAACTACATCAAGCATAACTGAAAACGAAGATGTCGAATTACCTGCACATTTAACTGTTAAAACTCAAGATCGTGCAGGCTTAAACTATTCAAATTCCATTTTTATAGGTATTATAAACATTTATTTTAAAACCGTTTATAACCTAAAAAATATCTTTAGTAAAGACAACAACCAGAACCAGATGTAGGTGCTCTATTTCACCACCTGATGGCGCCAAAAACAAAATGCGTAGGCAATTGTCACAAGAATATTTTACAACAATGAAAATGACACATATGGAATAGCTGTGATAGCTTAGCTATGTAAATTTTACTTGCCCATGGTAGAGGGAGGTAGTTTACCATACCATCCAGAAGAGGGATCTGTCGACGGTCTAACTCAGAATGCGAGTAGCCTGCCTCCTTTGCTTGCTGTGTGCCACAGCCCCTTGTAGCGCAGCTTGAAGTCGGTCCTTACGGCTACTTCCTCCACAAAAAGATCAAGTGGTGGAAGGCATAAGATCACCTCTAAAGCGGCCGTAGAGGTTGAACGTATAGCACCTGTAGAACTAAGACAGGCAAGACGTTGCACATGTCCTAGTTTACTTGCTGCCGTAGCCTGTCCGACCTTGTGCCACCAGGCAAGTGCTCCTTAACATAGCATGGGCCTAATTACGGCAGTATACAGCCACAAGGTAATTCGGGGTGAGAGTCCCCAGACCAGACCGCGGCATACTACCAGAATGCCATGCATGCTTTTTCAGTTTTAACTTTTAAATGTTTCTCCCAATTCAGCGGTCTGTCAATAATAATTTCCGATACTGTTGTCTTTCCCATTTTGAAACGCCCAGCAAGTGAAGTAAATGAGTCTCTAATTGCCAGTAACGTGGATGGAAAATAACAAATAACAATGAAAATTTAACACAGAATTTCATTCAAAAACGAACTTGTGTTCTTTACATTCGTAACTACGCTATGGTTTTTGTTTTGTTTCAGTTAATACTGTCAAAAACAGATGGAATAATCTCCGCGCTTACTTTATATCATAGCTGGGCGAGTTGGATAAACCTAGAACTGGAAATGGTGGATGCACCAAGAACTGGAAATGGTGGATGCACCAAAACCACAAGCACATGGGCATTTTACAACCAGCTTTTGTTCCTTAGGGATGTTTTGATGATATCAGACTATGCAATGGAGGACAGCTTAGCTTCGACACAAGCCTCAGAATTGTCCGACCGTACTATGGCCGATAATTATGGTTTCTATGCAGACAATTTCCAGGATTCGTCTGTAGCAGAAATAGCAGTACTATCAGAGAACGACACTGGCACTAATATAATGTCTGTTTTGGCAATGGCAGACAAACCAGTTGCTTTGACAGGTCAGCCATAAACTTCAAAGGCAAAACTGGCGCTTAACAAGAACGAAGACAACTCGCAAGCTGGAAAGAAGGTTGATTTTCGTACCAGAAAAGCTAATATCAATAAACGAAAACTGTACGCGAGACAGAAGGATCCATACAAAGTAGAGACGGGAAAATAATCGCTATTAAGAGACAGAAGGTAGACCTACTCGAGAGGGGAATCAGTAAAAACGACATCCTCGATCTGCTATTTTTCAAAAGTCTGCTTCCCCCTATGCAAAAACTCCGGCTTCGGTACAAACTTTGACAGAGCATGACCAAATTCAACAAGTTCCAGGTGCAATCAGAGACTGCATCTGTAATGGAACAGGAATGATGACACTGTATAATCAGTCATCACAGGATGGACGATTCTTCCTCTGCATCATCTATATCTGCTGACAGTGTTCAGTATCAAACTTCATCCATTCAATCTCCTGCACCACAAGCGGTGTACACCGATTTGACGGCCATGAAATATTTACAATAATAATATAATATTATTATTTATAAGTTTTGAATAAATACCATACTGTAAAGTGTTTTAAGTTTTTTTCATCAAAAGAAATTCTAATTTCTTTTAGAAGTGATGGGTAATCAACTCTTTTTTGTCAACAAATAGATAAAATAATAAAATGAATATAAATAAAACCCACCTTACTGTGAAAATCAAACGCTGCTCTGCAGAAATTGCTTCTCTTCTTTTCAGTTTGTCTTACACTTTACTTTGAAGATGATCAAAAGACTGTACACTCATCCGTGCATAATTAAAGAAATTGTCTGGGTAATTTCTCTTCTTTTTGTAAACTCGCAGAAATTCGCAGTCACGGTTGGTCCAAGTTAAACTCGTGCACCCACGACCTCCTATTATTACTCATCATATATCTGAGGAAGGGGCTATCACAAAGAAGTCTTTTGGAACACTTTGAGACGCACGACCGACAGTTTCAAACCAGAATCTTCGTTGGTACCTAGATTATTCCATCGGGCAGTGCGGCCGAAGTATATCTACCTTCTATTCACTACCTTCTAACCTCCAAGCTACCAACTACCCACATGCAGTGCGCGTTGCATTATCCCGACCTTTGCTAATGTAGATATAAGGTAGTTTTTAAAAATGTGCAAATGCAAAGCTTATGGGACACAGGGCGAAAGCACAAGGAGGAAGGCTGACGAGGTTTATGAAAATAACTCTCTTATAGTGCTCTAGCAACTGGCCAAAAGTCTGCTTTCCTCTAATTATTCCCTAAATCATCCCTTTATTTTCTGGACTATTGGTGGTTACGCCCTTGTTGCACGCAAAACCCCATAAAGCCGACATAGGAGACCTTATGATATTTAGTATGTTACCCGGTACATTAAATAGAAGGTTTCCACCAAACTACATTTCGTCTAAAATGCCTGGGCTACCTTACAAAATGATCTGAACTTCGCCTTTTGCTATTTTTTGTTTTCTTTGGTATTTGTAATATTATTATAATTATAAAGCTCTCATCTATACAGGGTGATTAAATTATAATGTAACAACTATGTAGGCAACCCATTATGCAGAAGAATGCATCATCTAAGCGACTTTGATGATAAAAATCAAAGTAATTACTTGTCATGGATGAATGAAAAGTCAAAACAATTAAAACTGTCATTTATAAGTGTTTATTACTGAAAAAACATATGATTCCTAGTTTAAGAAAATCTAGACCTGATTTAGCAGTGCAGATTTACATGGAGCAGCATCTAGATAGGATCGCTCCATCATACACTACTTTTGGGAGTCTAAAAATTAATTTGAGGCAAAATGGACAATTTATAAAACCTAGAACTTATATACGACAGGCCACTGATGAAGAAAAGTAATGGGAAGTGATTGAACTGGTGGAGCAAAATCTACACACCAGTCAAAGGACAACCGCCAGGGCTGTCGAAATCAGCCAAGCGTCCGTCCACAATATTTTAAAAGCAAACACCTTCTACCCTTACCATGTAATACGAGTACAGCATAAAAATGATTACGCACATAGAAATATTTATCAGTTTTTAAGAAATCAATTTACTGCTGAACCGCAGTCTTTAAACTCTGTGTTGTTTTCTGATGAAGCAACATAATGGATCCGTTAACAAACATAATTGTCATTATTATGCTCAAGAAAATCCTCATTTTCAAAAAGTTTTTAGTGTGAATGTGTGGTGTGGTATACTTGGTGAATTCATGATACATCTACATTTCTTTTTGGTGGCCATTTAAATGGGGAAATGTACCTGAATTCTTTAATAAATGAGTTTTTGGAAGAAATTCTTAATATAAGGTACCGGATGTGGTTCCAAAATGATGGAGCATCTCCCTATTTTCATATAAATGTACGAAATTACTTAAACCTAAGCTTTAATAACAAAATAATTGCAAGAGGTGCAAATTATCCTTGGCGCAACTCATCAGTTGGAATCAGAAATCTGACATCAATGGCAATCTTTCCTTAAAAATGAATTACTTTTTTTTATCATCAAAGTCGCCTAGATAATACATGCTTCTGGATAATGGGTTGCCTACATAGTTGTTACATGATAATTTAATTACCCTGTATATACCAAGACGGGTGTTCACTATGTGGACGGTGGAATGCTCCTTAACTATTAAAGACATCAAAACCAATTTTACTGTGGTAATACACGATAACTGGACCTACATTCTAAAAATATGTAGGGACATACAGGGTGGTTAACAAAAATATGCCAACCAAAACTTGTGTTATTTTAAATAGAATACCATGCATATTTTGCATTTTTGGATTCCCTGTCACATTTAGGATAAAAATGTATAAAGTTGTATCTGTATCACTAACCGTTCTGAAGATATTGTCACTTTAGTACCAAAATAGAGTCAACTTTGACGCCAAGATGCTAGGGCTGTCATCACGATTTTTTAAATCTATTTGTACCACCGACTATTGATAATTGTCTACTTACAAAATACGTGTCAAATTTTTCGAAAAAGTGTAAAATTTTTATCAGTTTTTTCAAATACAACACTCATATTTTTTTCATATTTGGATTTCCCGTGAAAAGTAGATACTAATTGATAATAGGTGTCATAACCATAGGACGAACCCTTCTTGAGATATTGACGCAAAATGTTGAAATACAGAAGAACAAATAGAACAAAAAACAGAGCAACAACGACAAAATACAAATAGCAAATATATTCGTAAACTCATAGAAATATTTAATTAATAACTAAACAATAAAACAATTCTCCACACATAAAAATAAGTTGAAAAAGTAAATATAGACGAAGAAAACCAGAAATTCAAATTAAAGGTTCAAAATGCTGACCATGCCTAGCTAAACAATTTGCAATTCACTCCGAAAACGAAAGTTTTACTCGAAACAACATTTGACACGAAATGGACAGACGCGCAACTCCATGTCTATTTTTCATATCTTCGCTTGGGTGGAAGGATGTTGGTAAACTTCTTCTTTAACGTAGCTCCAAAGGAAGAAATCAAGGGGCGTAAGATCCGATGACCTGGCTAACCAGTTTTGTTCACCACTCGTCCTATCCACCTCATCTGATAATTTCTATCCAAATATTGCCTAGCGTTGATTGCATAATGTGGAGAAGCGCCATCATGTTGAAACCACATCGTACGAATATTATCTACCTCGATATCTTCCAAAAATTCGGGTAAGTCATTTTCCAAAAACTGTGAGTATCTTTCTCCAGTAAGACTCTCATCAAAGAAAAAAGGACCAATCACATTAGAATTGAATATACCACTCCATACATTAACTGACCATCGATGCTGGTAATCAACAACTCTTAAGATGTGTGGATTGCTATATGAATAGTGATGATAGTTATGTTTATTAATATTGCCATTATTGTAAAACGTTACCTCATCCGTAAATAGAATGTTATTAACAAAATTGGGTTCTACATTGACTTTAGTAGTCACCCATTGGCAGAAAGATTCACGAGTTTAAAAATCTATTTCACTTAAAGCTTGATGTTGCTTCATATGATAAGGATGGAACTTGTTTTTTTAATAAAGCTGCGAACTGTATTTCTATTTAGGTCTAGGTTTGTGTTTATCTCTCTGGTACTAATTTGCGGATTTTTGTAAGAGATGCCACAAATTGAAACTCAATTTCTTAATTTATCCTTATTTTAGCGTGCTTCGGATAACACACACTTCCAGAATTTATAAATCTCTCAGCCACATTTATAAATGATTCTTTCTGGGTATCGTTCACGGTACAAACGGTTAGCAAGCAAAGCATTTATTTGAGCTTCACCATAAATAAAGATCATTTCGACCATTTCTTCTTTAGAAAAATTCATTTTATATAAAAGTTGGCAAAAAGATAATGTAAAAACACAAAAATCAATAGAACAATACTCTGATACTTAGACAAACGTCAAAACAATAGATGCAATTGTTTCTCTTTATTATGAGCGGCGAGCCTACCTGATTATTTGTTTTGTTAAGTTCTATTGCCATAATAATTTTTTAGACGACCACATATGAAAGTAACATTATCGCGATAGCAGCCTACTACAGAAAGTTGACAATTTCAAACACTAGCACGATATTATATCGTACTAGTCATATCGGAACGGCACAAAGTTATTCAAAACACGGCCTGCTTAATTGTGTGACAAACGTCACTTTGACGTTTGTCACAGAATTCAGCAGACCGTGATTCAAATCATCCAGACGCTTTTGCCAATTGTACCAATAATAATATAACAATCAATTTCGCAAAACGAAATAAAAACAATTCTTAAAAATAGAATTTACTTTGAGTGGTCGTCTAAAAAATAGTGGTCATAACTCGCCCGAAAGTGCAAATATCTGTGCTCGTGTTTTAGATCCACTCGGGGTTCGCTTCGCTACGCCCTCGTTTGTCTAATCAACACTCGCACGATATTTGCTACTTTTGACGCTTGTAATGAAAATAACTATTGTATTTTAGAATATTTTCGAATAAAAGCGTCAATATCTCAAGAAGGGTTCGTCTTATAGTTATGACACCTATTATCAATTAGTATCTACTTTTCACGGGGAATCCAAATATGAAAACATATACGGGGAGAAAAATAACATTTCGGTTAAATTACTCATTCTGTATAGTTTTACACTTTTTCGGAAAATTTGACACGTATTTTGCAAGTAGACTATTATCAATAGTCGGTGGTGCAAACAGATTTAAAAAATCATGATGACAGCGCTAGCATCGTGGCTCCAAAGTTGACTCTATTTTGGTACTAAAGTAACAATATCTTCAGAACGGTTAGTGATACAGATACAACTTTATGCATTTTTATTCTAAATCTGGCAGGGAATCCAAAAATGCAAAAATATACAAGGTGTTCTATTTAAAAAAAACACAAGTTTGTGTTGGCATATTTTTGTCAGTCAGTCTGTATTTACCTAAATATTTTTAAAATGGAGGTCCAATGATCGTGTATTCCATACCAAAATTAGTTTTGATATTTCTAATAGTTAAGGAGTAATCCTTCGTCCACACAGTAAACACCCACCGGTATAAAACGTGAAGGGTTTTCTTGAGGCACCTATTTTGGGGGACGCGTCAATTCGGCACCAAACTTAATCCCCTGTACTAATGATAGGTCAACTGAGCACTGCTAAATCAGGTAACTTTAAAATGCAAGTATACGAGATGGGTCAACTCAGCACTGGACTACCTGTGGCAGATAAGGAATAGCTAATGGTTGGTAATTACTTTATAATCTTCTCAAATACATATGTCCAATTAACTTTCTCTCTGAGAACTATAAAAGAGGGTTGCTGTATGCACTATTTAACCATTTTTAAAACGGAATTTGTAGTAGACGTTATGCAAAGCGAGCGTGGGCAGAAAATGTTAGTAATTAACGATTTTAAATTCAGGAATCGTAAAGTATTGAAGAGTGGTGTTACTTTGTGGACGTGTACCACAACAAACTTCAAGGGGAAGTGTCACACTGCAAGTGGTAAGAATATGTCAGTATTTTTCTACATCCATAATTCTACAGTTTCGGCCATGTCTGCACCAAATTTATGCACCAAATTTTAATGTTTAGTTTCTTCAATTTTTTCCGGAAAATATTTAACATTTATTTTTTACGAGTATTGAAAATCACGTGACAAATATGTTTGATAATTTTGTGGTTATTAATCATGCTTAAACCAATGTCGAAACAGTACGCGGTACTGTCCCGATTTGTATATAACATGGCAAATATAGCAGTATTTCTATTTTGTAGTTGACAGCACAGAGATAGTAGACTTCGACTTCACCCACAACCACCTTCCGAATCTGCAAAAAACGGACAGGCAAATGGTAAACAATTCCTGCAAGAGAAAAGCCACAAGTGAACTTTCTGAGAAGCCCAGCAAGATTATGAACAAGGAATTGCGAATTCTTGCTACAAGGAACACATTATCACACGCATCCAAACATTAACGTGTTTGTCAATACGCTGTTGGAGTTTCAGACAAGTGTATATATAAAAACCAAAGTGTAAATACCCGCGTATTTGTAAAAAGTAAAAGGGTTAGGCAGGCGGAAGATATTCTCAAAAACAATATTGAATATCTGAAATCTGGAAAGATTGAAGAATATGATTTTGTAAAGGTAGTTTCGCATAGGTATAAGTTGTAGTTTGTAGGTATGCTTGTAAGTGTTTAAATAATTATTGTTTACAATATACGAGAAACAATACCTGTTTCAGTGTAAAAATAGTTGTAAATATACGAAAAACAGAATTTTGTGTTTTTTTTTAGAAACCTTTGTATTTTATTACTCTCTTGCAAATACATGCCATTAGCCCTGATTAGCATCGGTGCTGAATTGACGCATCAACAGTGCTCAGTTGACGCATGTGTTCACCGCACCGGTGCCCAGTTGACCCATCTACTTGGATGCCAAAATCTTGAGGAGGATTAAAAGTGCCCAGTTGACTATCGCCCCTATTTTGAGACTTTCACCAGGCCGACTTCGATCATTCTTTTTTTAAATAAAAGCTGCCACCATATAGATTTGCACAAAAATTTATAATTTTTGAAGAAAAACCAACATATTGCAGCCCGCTAGCGAAGCAGCGAGCAATGCATAGCAGTGGAACAAGGAAACTCTCGGTCGGCCTGCTGTGTTCTGCTGACTTTTGATATGGACCACTGTATTTGCACCATGTATTTATTTAAAATCATCGGCCTGCTGAAATGTGAGGAAAATGACAAAGTATATGTGAAGTGACAGCGATTTTTTTTAGAAAATCGGTATTGCCCAGATTCAATAAGGTGTTTTTTAGTATTATTTGTATTATCAGGATGTGCTTATTTATACGCTGATTCACTGCTTTCCCTGTTACTACAAGTATACATACCGTCTGTTCTATAAAAATGGCACAAGACTCTAGCGACTTTATTTTTTATTTTAACCCCTACAAACCATATACAGTGTGTTTCACTTTTCATGGGGACGGTCATGTATCACAGAAAGTACCCAACCAATTTTGTTCAAATTTTGCAAGGAATGTATATACCCTTAGTGCCACCCAGGACACAAGGACACATAAGAATGGGTCCATTTGCGTCCGTCTTAGGACGAAAAAAATGAGCTACTTTTTCACAAAGTAATATTAGCGATTTTTTCCGGCTAAATTTCTTAACATAATCTTAATCCGCGCCTTTGAAAACTTTTGTAGCGTCAAATTTTCATGCAAAAATTCCTATGCGTTAGAAAAATATTAAAACGCAAACTTGAAAAATACCGTTCATTTATTTCGTCATTTTTCGAATAATAGCTGAGTTTTAAACATTACTTTAACTGTTTCCGTTTTTCTAAAGTGTGATTATCGGTAAACTATAGTTTGATCGCTTTTGTTAAATAATTTGCTTGGAATTACAATAAGCAATGTTTAAAACTCAGCTATTATTCGAAAAATGACGAAATAAATTTTTGCATGAAAATTTGGCCACAAAGGTTTTCAAAGGCGCGGATTAAGATTATGTTAAAAAATTTGGCCGGAAAAAATCGCTAATATTACTTTGTGAAAAAGTAGCCCATTTTTTTCGTCCTAAGACGGACTCCTATGGACCCATTCTTATGTGTCCTTGTGTCCTGGGTGGCACTAAGGGTATATATTGCTATGATATGATATGTGTGTTTTTATTATTATAGAATAAAATAAATTAAATTAAAATTGTCTACCATACCAATTATTTTTCAAAGATCGGTAAATGTTACATTAAACTGACTAATCTTGGGTTCACCAAATTAACTAGTAATATATATGGTATTTTGCCCTCTTAAACATTGCATATAACCGTTATTGATAATATTTGCTAGCTCCAAAATTAAGAACATGAAAACTCAGCTCTCAGGTGTCGGGTTCCTTAAATTTATTTGAAAATGGCAGCACGCCACTGGGAAATAATATCAAACTGCACTGCGCCGGTGCTCGAGTTGACAGCTAACCTTGACTTACATAAATTTCAGTTTGTGCGACTTTCTGCGTTGTGAAATGACTAGTAAAATCAAATTATGAGCAAATTAAAAATCAGGTGAGTTATGGATTGATTTTCGCGCCTTTGTGGTAGCGTCTGTACATTCTTTTGTTCTAGGAAAACCGGATCTTCGTTGTTTGCGCCTACTCTTTTGTTTCTTTCATTCCAACCTCCAAATTTGGATTAAATTGAGATTTTTGACTGATTATCGTTGCCTGGACAGAAACTAATGCTGGCCCTCGGTTGTGAAGCTCACGAGACACAGGTAGGCTCATATGTTTCACGCCCTTACGGTCGATTAATGAAAATTCCCGCACTAACCTTGCTCTTGCATCGGTAGCTGTTGCGGAAAGCCTTCCCTGGTGCCTGCGGTACCTGCGGTCGCCCTTTGATTTTGGTATCGCTGCTGGGACCCTCGGACAGCCTGTCTCCACCTTCTGGACCCGTTCGAAGCCCTCCGGAACGCTGGGATCTCGATTGCAATCTCCTCGGGTGTCTGCCGTTGTTGGTTCGTCAAAGGAGGCGTGAACATTTTTTTCTCTTTAAAGATGGATCGCCCCTTTTAACACCACTGGTTACACACATAAAACTGCACACTTTGGTAAAGTTTCAACTCTGTATCTTTATTTTAACCATATAAAAACTTTAATTAATTGCAGAGTAAAAGGCAGATGCTGCTGGTGTCAACGTTTAATAATAATTGAATTCCCAAGCTTCTAAAAACAAATGAACATCAAAAATCAAATACAAGGAAATCAGCTTAGTACAAATTAACAACATTTAACATTAAGTTCATATTTTACAAACATTTAACTAGAACTCTTAATACTAAAATTATTGTCTTTCAAAGTAAATTGTTTATAACCTATCTTCTTGTCCATTAAATTGTTTATAACAAATGTCTTTTTGCTCACATCACTTCATTGACTCACTAATAGCACTAAACTTGTCTATTTCCTGTTTACTGTTTCATTTTCTTCAAAAATAACTAACTGTGTCCTTTTTGCCAAAATCTCTTTTATGCTAATCTTGCTTGCATTATCCAATTCGTAAATCCTTTCTTACCTTAATCAAATAAGCTCACGTCAGTTTTTCTTTAATTACTGTACTAACTAACGCTTCATCTCAAGTTCTGCACAATTTGAATTCTTGTGTCAATTTTAACTAATTCATGTCTGGCTTCTACATTGCCAAACTTTTGAAATTATAATTGAAATTCTTTTATTAACTCCAACACTTGAAATTGAGTTCCCCTATTTGTATACTCATTTGAATGCTTTTAAAGTTAATCGTCCATTCTACCAGTATTATTCTGATTTAATAAAATTACATGACTTTTCCCAGTTATTTGCATTGCCTCGACTTTGTGCCTTTGTGACTGTATTTTGTATTTTTTGTATTGCAACCAGAGCCGAGTACAGGGCTAAAGACCATCGCAATATATACATTCCTTGCAAATTTGAACAAAATTGGTTGGGTACTTTCTGTGATACATGACCGTCCCCATGAAAAGTGAAACACACTGTATATTATCAAATAGGACAATGTTTTCTACAATTTGATAAACATGAATATTCTTTTAATGTCACTAGTTTTTGTGATGACGTCATCGATGATTTTTTTAAATGACTGTTTTTTATATATTCTTGTAGAGAATTTTATTTGTATTTCATCTGTGGAGAGATTTAATAAGGTTGCATAAAAAACTTTTTGAAAAAAACGCACAAATTCAAAGGCGACATAGGAGGCCTTCAAATGTAGTTAGAAGATTATCTAATTTATTAAGAAACTAAACAATAGACTATGGATTTCTAAAGAAACAACATAAACAAACGAGAAATGACAATACTTCAACTACGTGCTGCTACAACTAGGTCCAAACAATACAAAACAAAGCATTACAAAAATTGTTCAAAGTGCGAGCCGTGGTTTTCAATACACATTTGGCAGCGTTTAAGACCGCTATTTACTGTGCGGGTTATTACATCAGCTGGAATATTTCCAACTGCATATCTTATTATATCTTTTAGCTCCTTCGCATTTTCGGGAACTGTGGTAAAAACTTTGTCTTTTAAATAACTCCATAAAAAAGTCCAGCGGATTCATATCGGAGGAACAAGGAGCCCATTTGATTGGACCATTCGTACCAAGCCAGTTTTGCCCGAAAGTTTCAGTCAAAAAATTAGTATTAATAACAGCGTTATGGTGGGGCACCATCTTGTTGGAATGTCATGTTCTGTCTATCAGTAAGCGGCGCTTCATCGAGATAGACACCTACAATATCATTTCGAAGTAAATAGTTGTAACGTTCTGCTGTTAGCGTACCATCGATTAAATAAGGGCCCACGATGTTTCCACCACACATACCCCACCAAACATTAACACTGAATCTCCTTTGGAAATTTCGTTCTCTAACTACCCTAGGGTTTTCTTGACTCCAGTGGTAATGCTTATTACGGTTAAACATGCCATTATTCGTGAAGGTACATTCATTTGACCACATTATTGTCGACGGAAAGTTAAGATTTCCGACACAGTTATTTAAAAACCAATTAGAAAACTGAATTCTTCTTTCAGCACCATGTTGTTGCAGATTTTGAACTAAGTTTACCTAATAAATAATATAAAAAATGAAGTGATATACCTAATAATGTTGTAAGGTATGCATGTAGTTACTTACCTTATAAGGCCGTAGTTTATGTTTTCTCAAAATGTAGTAAACTGTACCAATAGACCCATTGTTACTACGTGCAACTTCGCGGACGGATGTATTTGGCGTTTCGCTTAGTAAGACGTCGAGCTTCATATTTTCGTTTCGTACATGGCGATGTTTTTTAAGTTTTACTAGAGATCCGGTTCTTCTTAGGCGATGCTCTAATTTACTAAATTTTCGGCGATCAGGTATGTTCCTGTCAGGATAGCGATCCCGATATAAGTTCTGGGATTGAACGCTGTTTTTCCTACACTCAAAGTACACTTGAAGCATATCTACCAACTAGTTGATATTATTCATTTTGTTACGATTAGCAACACAATTATTACAATGAAATAATAGAAACGTCAAACAAGTGACTGTAGGATAGGGTTACTTGTTTGATGACAAAAGTTAAATTTCATGGCCTTCTTCAACATCTTTAGTTTTTTGCGTTTTTTTTTTCAAAATTTTTATTATGCAACCCTACAAAATGTTCAGACGGCTGAAAAGTACAAACAATTCTCTACAAGATTATATAATAAAAATTGTACATACTTTTTTTTGTTTGTTTGCTGTTTTATCGAAATATGTAATTATAGGTATATTTATTTGTGTTCATGTATATATTTAGATGTGTACCACTGCATTACGTTAGTTGCACTTCAATTATTATTATATTTAAAGTGTGTGAATGAATTTAGTATACAAGTTTATGTTTGTTTAACTGTGACCCATTTTTAGTTTTGCACTGTTGGCCGCAGTATAAACTCGCTAAAATAAATAAATAATCTGTGTTGTTTAAAGAATTAATGTAAAAAGCACAAATTAATACATTTTCATTGACAATTTTTAACTGCAATGCACAATTTGTCAAATTTGGTTAATGGGAAAGTGTTTCTACGGTAATCGGTATTCAAATACACGACGCGAGTGATCCACCAATCACAATGGATTCCCACGTTTTCTTAACTCTTATTTAACTATATACAGGGGCGACTCTAACTGTTTAGAGATCATTGCGGCACACCACACCCGGCATTCAAAAATCCTCTTGCTCATCTACTCGGATTTGTACATCATCGCTGGGCAACTGTTTAACAGCCCTTTTATATTCTACGTTCGTATAATCGTAGCTCTACAAGCTTTCTCGTTGCTATCATTCCATTTGTCTTCTATTTGCAGATAACTAAAAATAGTTCGTCTGACAGATTGCCTCAGCTTGTTGCAATTGTGAGATTTTGATCTTGCTGCTTTCTACTGATAGCTGCCAAATACAATAAACACAGGTAAGCGTCAAAGACATTCAATTATTTCCACAGCTTAATCAGTTGTTCTTAAGGTACACAAATCGGCATGTTACCTTACACAAGCAAAAGAAAAAGAGTGGGATCATCTTTGCGAACGCTTATATAGGAACTGTAATTGATTAGCTGCTAAGTTATCTCTACCACTAATATTAATTCTAAATTATACAACAATCAACGTATTTTATAGATTAACTAAACAGACTTAAGTAAAATAAAATTCAAATTACCACTACTAGATGGGTTGCTTTGCAAGGGTAGTTTTAACAAGCGGCACGAGGTAATTTCGTTAATGTATGCCTTAGAAGTAGACATAATTAATTATTAACTTTTATTTTGATGTTTAAGTAACAATATTGCAAAATTCAATTTATTTTACTCCTCTTACATACATTTTAAGCCATTTCGAATTAAATTGTAGAAATTACAAACCTCTATAGTTTGACAGAAGACAATAATCTAAACATTTAGCCACTCCATGTGTTTAAATAAATATTAAAATTGTTTTCTATTCCTGCATTTGCATATAATAGCATCATTTTTGTAATCGTATACAACTCTTTAACTGCATTTTTAGGGGTGTTTGCCAGGTTTAGACGACACAACTCACTAAGAAAACTCAAAAACCCAGAGCTAACTCAAGAAATATGATTGCTGGCTGGAAAACTACAACTACTGAAAATTTCAGCCGAATCGGACTCAATTCAACTGCATCATAAACAAACGTAGCGATTTCGTTGATATGAGAAAGTTAAGCTTTATGGAAAAACCTGTAATCTAAGGACAGTGACAGCTGGTGTTCCGTAAGGCTCCATTCTGGGACCGTTTTAACCTGCGTTAAAGTATGTCCCTGTCATTTTTATGCTGATGATAAACAGCTTTATCTGTAATGTGACATTTCCAATATAGAAACCGCTAACCAAGCAATCAATAATGACTGGCATAATTTTATAAATATCTCGAGCAAATACTCCTTGCCTTTTCTAAATATCCGTATACAAAATATTCAGATATCCGCTAAGAGCTCTTGTAAAAATCTGACCTACTTATCGACCATGACTTTAGATCCAAAGAACATGTAGATAACTACATTAAAAAGCCTATATTAATCTAAAAGTCTTAAATATTGTAGAAATATTATATGCCCCACAATTGTTGGCGATAATTTTTTATGATAATATATTGAAATAAATAAAATAGCTTATTAGAAATAATATACGTTCTAATATGAATTGTTGCCTCTCTCGTGGCTTATTAAAAATTATGATTGGTGTAATTATTTGAAATAATAAATGGTATGTTTCCCCACATATTTTAATTATCAAATTAATGCGCCGGATAGCTTTTGAGACCCCAATATCAAAGGGTTAGATTGTAACACACAGTATGAAATTTATCCTAGGCTAGCAAATGCTCACTTTTAAATCAGTGACAGTTAACCTCAAAGATTGACGGAAGGCAGAGTTGATCGAACAGATAAAAATCCAGCTTAATTTGATCGCAAATCAACCAGCAATTAATAAATTCGCCTCAGGTAACCAATAACAATGCATGTGTCTTCTTTCTACGTCGTAGGTGACGCTGACAACTGTTGTATTTCCTGCTTTGCGAATGCGTTTCCTGTCCACTACAGATTGGGATGAAGCCAAGCTTGTAATTTTCTTTTAAAACTCTCCCTGTGTCTGCTACCTGCTTCTGGGCCGCGAAGAAAGTTTTTCCCAGCTGTACTCTAGACTGCACCTCCATCAGCTTCCAGCCTTCTCGAATTTGGCGTTAAAAATTGACCTCGGATGCGGATCACGTTTTCAAGGAACGTCAACCTCGCCCCGGCCTTTTAAAACGCCTTTAACAGCTGCTACCTCCTTGTATGCTAGAAACAAGGGCCCCTCTATGCTCTGCACACTGGTATCTGCTTGCCGCGACACCACAACTTGTCAAAATATAGCTTCGAAGTCGAACACAAATGGACGAAGCTTCAGGATCAATTTCCTCTGCAACTGCACTTTACAACTTTATCAAATTATGCAGAACTGCGCTTAGCGTACTGACAAATAAATAAAACCCAACAACTGGCACAAATAATAACTTTTAATGTAGGAATTCAAATATAAACTTGGAAGCCAATATTATCAGCGGTTTCTGGCTTGGCTTCCCTATTTAAAATGTTTTTTCTTACATACTAAATTGTTTTTGCTAACTGTCATTCCGGAGCACTTTAACCTCACTTTGTTTACTTGTATGCACTTTTAATTTATAAAAACTGGCTCACATGTTATTTAGCACTGTACTGTAGTCTTCTGTCACTTTCAGGTTGCTTTTCACATGCTCTTTGCATTCCTGTGCTTTTTTAAGTGCTTTATAACCCTTGTTAACACATGATAAGAATACAGAAACGCTGCATAAAACTTTCGTAACGCTTCGAAACATCTCTGTACTTAAGTAAATCCAATATTCCGTCTTGACGTTACACAATTAATATGTCGTCACCATAAATTAGATGCACTTGCCGCACCGAGCACAAATCATTAAACATAAGCTGAACGCAACCCTGCCGACACTGTTTTATTCAAATACGAACCTTTGTCAAGCAAATTACATTTATTGCTAATCATGTCTTATGTAATTATCAATGTTTACTAGTGATTTATTGTTGCAATAAATAGAATACCAATTCTGGGCCTATTTAAATCATTTTTTAGTTTTCGTACGTTTGCAATGCAACCAGAATTGCTGCAAGTTCCATACCATTACCATATCTCGAAATATTCTTTATGTCGAAACGCAAAAATCTATTTATGAGATGCCCTGGTGCTATAAGATTTTACTTACGCTGATACAGTATATGAAACATGTTTAGATAGTATTAATGTCAAAATAGTGGAAGGAGTGCAAAACTCATGATTAAGTTCTATTTTTGGTTTAAGAGAATTCGATTGTGTATCAGATTAACTCTATCTAATTGAATGGTTGAACATAAAAAATTGTACGTCACTGCACTTTACCTGCTCATCCTATAGGATAATATGATAACTTGAAAATTTCCTGATTTTCTCTAAAATAAATTACGATACAGATTGACGTTCACAATATTAATGTAGGGAGTAATTGACTTTTAACTTTGAGCCTTTACAAATCAAGGGTCGAATAATTTCAAAGTAATTTTGGTCAAATATATACACATACAGTGAGCGCCTTAAAAAACCCAGTATTACTTAAATAAAATAAAATTCGATTTTTTTCTTCAATAGTTTTAACAGTCTTAGCTCCAAACCTCCCACGTACGGTGGAAGTTCGGTGTAAAACCCTCTACAGATTTTTAATCAGCATCAAGCACATTAATATTGGAATCTGAACTTCGTCTTTTGCTATTTATTCGTTTTCTTTTGTTTTGTTTAAAGCAATAAAGACAACTCATTAATATAACGCTAAATCTAAAAGGTTGTGCTCCCGCCAAACATAAGTAGGTACTTGAGTTGATTTTATGTTTAAGAAAGCTATTGACGCTATCTAACTTATACTACTATTATATACTTATATTGATATTATATAAATTTGGAAAAACCAATTTTACCTATTGAAAATATGGAAAACCAGAGCATAAATAAAAGTGACATTGAAAATTGACCCAGAAAGTGCGTAAAGGTTATTGTTTCGATGTATCACCCAAACACAATAAATGAGTCATACAAAAAGTGAATGTTACAAATTTTGAACAACAAAGATTTAATTCTGAAAACATTTACGGTGCATTTATAGTATTAGCGTTTCTGTATGCAACCGACCATTAACGAAGAGTTAAATTGCAGTACAGTGATAATATTGTGTCATAAAATCTCTTACCCTCCACTCTTCTTAAACTTTTATTGCGGCTCTCGTCATGGGTTGCAAAGCTTTCCAAATGATAGTCTAAATCGATGTTAGGCTTTTTTAAACTTCGAAATGAATTTGCTTTGAATTCCATTGCACTTTAAGCATGGTTCGATGAGATCGCATTTTCAATGCCTATGTGAAGTTCATTTAAAACTACGTTGCCTTTTCGTATAACAATACCAGCAACGTGTAGTGTTTGACTATTGTCCATAATTATAGGCATTCCTTATCGCAAATAACATAGGGTAGGTACTTGGTAACGGGTCTAACTAAAAACTGATCTAAATTGAGTAAACCAGTGTTCACTCTTGTGTTGTCAAAACTGGTCTAACTGAAAACTAGTCTAAAGTGAGACTGTAAGGAATATAACAAGACTACCCCCAGTTGAGACGTACAAAGACTAACACCCGTATTCATAGTCGTTCGCCAGCGGATCGCCGGTGACTCGCCGAAGTTTCGTTATGAATAGTATCTTGGCGGCACTGTACGTCTATGTCAAATTCGAGGTGATCAGGTTAGGTTTTCAGTCAGTTTTGACAGAAACTGACACAAAATCTAACCCGCTAACCTCGAATTTGACATAGACGTACAGTGCCGCCAACATACTATTCATAACGAAACTCTGGCGAGTCGCCGGCGATCCGCTGGCGGACGACTATGAATACGGGCGTAAGTGTTTCTGTGAAAGTGATATAGCGGGACCCCATTTGGGTTTTTAATAATAGCGGATCAGAGTCTAAATAGAGTAATGGGTTTCTTATTTATGAATTTTAGGGAGATTAAAGCATGTAGTTTTATTGAGCGTACATTTTAAATCTATTCTGATTAGACTGAACTAACAATAGTCAATAATGAAACAGTTTGTGGCTAGAGTAACCATCTCTCAATGTCAGAGTTTGAACACCGTTTCTCTTTATTATAATTTCACCCGGTTACGCTAATTTTGTAATAATATCTAATATTAACTTAAACATAAGACGGTTATATAGATGAAATTAAAACATCTTTCATACAATCGCCGTAAATCTCGCTCACGATACAAGGGTATCATCTATTTATCTCTTTTTATCTGAATGCCCAGTCTGCGATTTCAGACATGTTGCCAAACGAAAATAGGAAATGGTCATTTGATACAATGTTATTAGACTCCATCAATTGATTACCTGAAATATACCCCCTATTAAACAAGAAAATGTAAAAAAGTCGGTCATACCATAAAACATGGTTTTGTAACTGGCACCCGAACTATGACAAAAAATAACGAGAACAGGAAACATTACGGCATCGAAGTATAGCTTTCTAAGCTGTTATGCATTTGCACTCAATAAAATCACATATCTTTCTCTCCTGAAAATCAATAGATAAGAAACCCATTACTACATGCAGACTCAGATCAGTTATTATTAACGGTTCAACCGGGACAAGACCCGCTATACCACTTCCACAGAAACGCTTTGTCTCCTTACGTCCCGACTAGGAATAGCCTTCTTACATTCCTTACAGTCTCACTTTAAATCAGTTTTCAGTTAGATCAGTTTTAAAAACAGAAGAGCGAAAACTGGTCTACCCAATTTAGACCTTTCAGTTAGACCAGTTTCAAAAACACAAAAGTGAAAAGTGGTCTAACTCAATTAAGACCAGTTTTCAGCCTAAAGCAAAAGAAGTAAAAGGTCACCTTACGAGATTTCTTCAGATCTCCGTGTTTTAGGGTCTCCAAATGACGTTTCGTCTGTCTGTCTATCCATCTATCTGTTAGCGCTACAGCAGTATTTGTCAGATGAAGACGATATTTTTCATACGAATTAGATGGCCCGAAACCGAATATACGTCCTGTCAAATATATTCAGGGCGAGCAGTTTTTACCCTTGGCGAAAATGGGACCGAAAAAGTACAAGATGAACATCGTCAAAGCAGTACGTTCTTTATAGGCCAGCCATATCCCATTGACGGCACCTTTTTTATTTGAGAATTGATGTAATACCGATTACAAAAAGTTTTTAGATATTGTTTTGTTAAATAATTTTTTACATGTGGATCAATTATGGAGAGGACTAATCTTTCATTTTAACTGCAGACCCAATATAACCACTGAAATATTTAATTTTCCAGAAAATTTACGAAAATAACCTGACATTTTTAGAAATAGTTATTTATACAACGAGTAGCTAAAGTGCCACTTTTTTGCACGCGTGAGAAAGTTTAAAAAATGAGCCGCAGGCGAATTCTTTAAATCTCACAAGTGCAAAAAGAAGCTTTAGCTACGAGTTGTATACATAATTTTTTCGACTACCACATATTTATGCTAAGAAAGTTACAAAACCTCAACATCATTTCAAATTGAAAACTCATTAAAAATCATGTTAGTTACAATCACATATCTAATACTTACTATATTGCTAGCGGCTATGAATGGGATACTCACGAAGGAAGTGAGACAGACAACCAACTCTTCAATGTATAATGGTAAGCTGTGCGCAAGCGCGGCGGCGTCGTCCGCCCAATGGGGAAGTGGTCAAGTTTAAAATTCGCTTCTAAAGGCGGAGTTCGAAATCTCACGCATGCGCACGAGACGCGTTATACTCTAAGTGACACTATGTCGGCGCCGTAATGTTTTCCAGCGTTCCGAGGCCCTACTAGCAATATATGTGTATTATATATATGGTTACAATACGCTTTCAATGTTTTAAATTGAACGCTAAAGATCAAGTTAGGCATACTTTGGGTTTCCAAGGTATTATTAGTTTTAGTAAACAAAATCAGATATTTGTGTCGCCATTATTTTTTGCTTTTTCCACGAAAGTAACGTTTTGGTGCATTGTATTTTTAAACATGAGCGACGAAAGTGATGTCCCTGATGATATTCAAAAAGCAGCGGACGCTGCTACTCTTCAGCTTCTACCTGAAAAATCAAGAAAACTTTACGAAAATGAATACGAACTTTTCAGGGTGTGGTGCAACGAGAAGGAGGTTCGGAAAGTATCAGAAACTGCTATTTTGGCCTATTTGGGTAAAAAATCCAAAGTATTAAAATCGTCGACTCTTTGGTCCAAATACTCTATGTTAAAGTCGACATTGGTAGCAAAGGAAAACGATAATATTGGAAGATTTCCTAAGGTACCTAACAATAATAAAATAACAATAAGGCTTATTTAATTATGATTTTATAGGTAACGGCTTTTTTAAAACGACGAAGTGAGGGGTACACACCCAAAAAGGCGAAGGTTTTTACGAGGGAAGAAGTAACTACCTTTTTAGTAGAATCACCTGATGAAAAATTGTTACTAATGAAAGTAGTGTTAATTATGGGATTGTCAGGTGCATGCCGACGAGATGAACTGACCAAGATGAAAATCGACGACATAGAAGACAAGGATTTTTACTTAATCGTGAAAATTCCAGATTCGAAAACCAAAATTCAAAGAACATTTACGGTACCTTCCATTACGGAAAATATATTTAATCCTGCTGAAATTTGCAGAAAATACATGGCACTACGCCCAAAACACGTGGAACATCGGAGATTCTTTTTGCAGTACAGATATGGAAAATGTACGGTTCAAGTTGTTGGAATTAATCAGTTTGCTAAAATGACCAGCCTTATCGCCTCGTATTTAAAACTGCCAAATCCAGAGTGTTATACAGGCCATAGTTTTAGAAGGTCGTCAGCTTCTTTGTTAGTTGGTGCGGGGGCTGATATTTTAAGGTTGAAACGTTGAAGAGTCACTGTTGGGTGTCCTGTTTGATTTGGATCTGCATTGGAGTTACTGTTAGGGCAATACATCTACAGTTAAGTAGGATTTGGATGCGCACTGCAAGGAAATATCCTGTTATATTTGGACAAACTGCATTATAGTTAATCATGGTTAAACGTAAACACATCTGCACCTAGATTGGATATTGAGGTGAACTGCACCGAACTTCTCGTTGGAGGTTAGCAATATTCTGTTGGATGTAGATAAAGGACAGTACAGTCACTGGTGGATAGTCGCATTTATACCTGAGTTGGACTTGGAAGCAGTAGATTTAAAAGTAAGGTGATTCCTGAGGAACAGGGACTTGTAGTGTTGGTGTCTACATAGAAGCTACATAAGGAGTAATCAATAACAGCGATTGGTACAGTTAGTTAAGGAGCTGTATTTACATGAGTGTTCCAGGACATACAGAGCAGGTGTCATGTGTTTGGTTAGATGGTGAGGCTGATCGGAGTATTTAAGTGAAATAATACAGGTATATGTTAAAAGATCTAAAAGTGATAAGATTTAATAGTGAGTAAATAACATATTTGAAAAAACTACTTACTATTGTTGGTGTTTCTAAGATGATAATAGTTGTAACAAATATGATTACTTCACTGCCGAATTCTGGTATTTTAATGAAGATTTCGAGATTTAAACAAAAAAAAATTCCAATACGAAGACATGTCGAATTCATTTTGGCTAGATTTTCTAATAGTATTAAAAAAATTGTACGCTGAAGATGTTATATAAGTGATTTTTCCATGTTCGTGTAAAATTAATCCACTCGCTTTGCATCGTTCGCTCATAAATTAAATGCTGAGAAACTTCCACTTTTCTTGACTTGTAGAATAATCTACTATTAAATACGCCTAACATGAGGCTGAATGACGAAAATATGTACCTTACTTAAGTATACAGGGTGCAGATTTTGCAAAGAACACTATTTGGTGATCCACCTGGCGCAACTTGAGCATTTTTTGTTGGCTCAGTTCGAAAATACCTTTTTTACCCCTTTATACGGAAGTGACATTTTCTGTTGCCCGTTAGGGGTTTTCCGAAAATATACGTTTTGTTCCCTGGTTAGTTTCCAATGGCAATGTGATTAATAATAGATTAACTAACTTCTTGATTTTCATATTTAAATATTTTTGAATGCAACTGAATACAAAAGATAGTTTCATCATAAAATGTAAACGTGTCATATGTATAACTCTGGACTAAAATGTCATTTCCTCCCTTGCATGATTATTATTACAATACGGCTGATTGAAATAAGAATTCGTACATCAGATACAAAAACAAAAGACTTTGCTCAAGCACGTAACAATGAAGTAATTTTTACATTCAAGAGGCCTTTACACCATGCGTTCAAAAAGAAATTACATAAGGGTTGGCCATGGAAAATAAAACTAATGTAGACAGCAATCTCTGGAGACACAAATCTTTAGAATTATCAATCACGATATCAGCGTATAATATAAACTGACAATAACAACAACAGTGATGACAGTTAATGCATTCTAAAGCTTGCTGTTGACATTACTTTTATATTCCATGGCCAACCATTATGTAATTTTTTTTGAACACACCGTATAAGAAACGGGGAAGAATATTTTTTACTTCAAATTTTACAATCTTATCAACATCTTTAATAATATCTAATTAATTTTTCCAAATTTTTATAATACCTATTTATTTTAAGTTTAGGGCAGTAAAATACCTAAAATTACATAAATTGGGTCACTACGCACTGTTCTTTTAAAAAACTAAATGGAATTTTGTGTAAAATCATTACGGAGCCAATATTTGAATGCCTCGTAATTAGCTTGTGGTTTTTGAGTGGTTCGACCGTCAACGCAGCACCCTGTATAACGTAAAGAAGTATTGTTGGATGATGTGAGCAGAATTATAAGGAAGTCGCGATTTTTATAAGACACTATTCCAGATTTTTAATAATCGAAGTTAAGATGCTGCAGCAGTCCGTATACAGAGCAGCATATGAGCATTACAAGGCAAGAAAGCGACAAATAATGGATAACTTACAAAATTTTCAATGCAAGAATGCGGTAAATTTAGGCTCTCCGCACACGGAGCTACATGAAGGAAACTGAAAAGTAACGCGATTTAAACTACAATCACTAAACAGTTGCTTGCGCGTCACAAAGCTACAGGTTAGCTAAAGGTTTGTAACCAGTTTGTGATCAGTCACAAGAAACCCGACATGCTAGTCGCCGGGCTACCAGTTACAAACTAAATTTCAAGAATTAGACACATAGAAAATATGAGTGAGCAATGTGTTAATGTAAAATTCGTAGGGGAGGTAGAGAAATGCCCTATTTTGTATAATTATTCACTTGCGGAAAATTCAAGGAAAGATTTAACCGAAAAAGCATGGATGGTATTATTTCTAATGTATGGATGAACCTAAAATCGTCTTCTCTGACGTCTCCTATATCTATAATAATAATAAGTGACCATGTCCTCCTCATCACTTGACATACTCCACTTTTCACTATATTATTATAGTAAAAATACTAAATTATACAACACGACAGCTATGTGCTTTCAAGCTGGATAGTACGAAACTGATTTAAATCTCGTTGCTTTTGCGTTCCTCCGTGTGCGAAACAACAATAAAAACCACTTACTAATCAGCTTATGATTTAAATAACTGACCAGTATGATCACTATTGAGTAGCTCCGTGTGCGGAAGACCTTATGTGGCACTTTTAAATTGTATTGGTACCATACCCCATACTGCATTTTTTGAGTCAACCAGACGTAGAATTTCGCAATTAGGTACATTTTATTTATGTGTTTTACGCTGTTGTTATCGGATTTTAGTCGTTTAGTTCAATTACTCACTCAAAAACGTAATATTCTAGACTAAACGCATGTTACACTTGCACGGTAGTATACCCTTATGCTAGTTTAAAAGAAATTGAAATGAATAAATTATTATTATGAAGCAATATCGCCTAATGAAACTATTTTAAATTATAATTTTACCGTAGGTATTGTAATCTGTAATGCACTTACCGCAAATATAGTTTCATCGTCTTCAACAATAAATATAAGTTTCACTAATACAACCTAAATATCACATCTACATACACGCACCAATGCACTCTTTGCTCGTGAACGCGTTATACAAAATGAAAATGTTGCACAAAAGTTGCTGTTATTCTATCGTCAGAGGAAATCATAAATTAGGCTTATATTGGCTCGGAAATACGCTATTCCGATTTGCTTAATATGTAATTTAATAAGACCTTATCGTATTTTTGAGTTCTGGAGATTTAGCACCCAATCGAGGTCAGTAATTCAAATACCACAAAGTAATTCACTTCTCTCTCTTCTTGATCAACCTCTTTGAATTCACTGCTGGATGTAGGTCTCCCCTTGAGTCTTCCACTCTTGTCTGTTTTGCGCTAGTTGGTGCCAGTTTTGTCCTGTTATTGCTTTAATATCATCTAGCCAACGTTTTGGTGGTCTTCCCACATTTCTTTTGTGCTCTCTTGGCGTCCACTGGATGATATTCTTAGTGCATCTTTCACTCTCTTGTCGGGCCACATGTCCCGCTCGACTCCACTTCAACTTTGCGATCTTACGTCGATGACGTCGTCCACTTTCGTGTTTCTTCTTATGTCTTCGTTCCGAATATGTTCTCTCAGAGGGACTTCCAACATTGCTCTTTCGATAGCCCTTTGTGTCGTTCTTAATCGGTTGGATGATTGTATTGTAAGTGTCATTGTCTCCATACCATACGTTATGACAGGGAGAATACAACTATTGAACACTTTTCTCTTTAGGCTAATGGGGCTTTCTGTATTTCTTAAAACCATGTTGAGTTTACTCATCGCAGCCCAAGTCATACGTATTCTTCTCGTAATTTCCGCCGTTTGATTTTGCTTGCCAAGTATGCTTGTATGTCCTAGATATGTATATTCGTTTACTTTCTCGATTTCATTTCCGTCTATTTCCACTCTAGTGTTTTCTTCTGTCATTACTTTGGTTTTATTCAGATTCATCATCAGGCCGACTTTCTCTGATTCCGTTTTCAGTTCTCTCAGCATTTCCTGTAGTTCTTCCATGTTATTGCTTATAATTACGATGTCATCGGCATATCGGAGATGACTCAAGTGTCGACCGTCAATCTTCATTCTGCGTCATTCCCAGTTTAATTTCTTGAACACATCTTCTAACGCAAGGGTGAATAATTTTGGGGAGATCGTATCTCCCTGCCTGACTCCTCGCTCGACTTTTATCTTCCGTGTTGTTATTTCTTCTGCTATGTTTATTTGTATGGTTGCTTTGTTGTATATTTGTTTCAGGAGTTCCTTATATCTTGAGTCTATCCTGGCGTTATTCAGCCCTTGGTAGATTGCCCATATTTCTATGGAATCGAAAGCTTTATTGTAGTCCACAAAGGCTAGCTGAAGGGGTACTTTGTATTCATTACATTTTTCTATGAGTATACGTAATGATTGTAGGTGCTCTATAGTGTTGTAACCTTTGCGGAACCCCGCCTGTTCGACTGATTGATAGTCGTCTAATTTGTTTGATAGTCTGTTAGTGATTATTTTTGTCACGAGTTTATAAGGATGTGGTAGGAGATTTATTGGGCGGTAGTTATTTAGGTTAAATTTGACTCCCTTTTTATGTATTAATATAACCCTCGCATTTCCCCATGAATCTGGGATGGTTCCATTCTGTAAGCATTTGCTCATGAGGATTTGAACTGCTTCTAAAGTAGTTGATCCTCCCATTGCTATCATTTCTTTGGTAATGCCGTCGTCTCCAAGAGCTCTGCCGTTCTTCATCTGAGTTAAAGCCCCTTCAATTTCCCCCTTGGTAATTTCAGGTAATTCCTCCGATCCCACATTCAGTATTTTCTCACTTTTGTTGGTGACAGGTTCTAGTATTATGGATGATATAATTCTGTATAGTATTTTTCAATAATCTCTGTTATCTGGTCTTTCTCATATTTGACAATTCCGTCATTGTCTTTCATCTGATGTATCTTTGTCGTCCTGTGCTTCCTAGAGTTTTCAATACCTTCAAGTTCTTGTTGCTTTCTATTACTTCTTCGATTGTTTCGGTGTTGTATCTTCTAATATCTTGTCTTATCTTTTTTCTGATTGTTCTGTTGAGTTCTTTGTAATCTGAGGAATTTCTGTTTAAGCAGCTCCTCTCTTTAATCATGTCTCTTGTCTCTTTCCTTAGTTTGCAGTTTTTGGTTTGTGCTCTTGAGCATATTATACTGGTTGCCGTTTGTATGTTTTTCCTTATTCTTTCCTCTAATTCATTGGTGTTCATATTCTTACTTGTTCTATTGGTTTTAATTTTTCCTCCAACTCTTTTTGGTATTGGAGCTCATTGTTCTTAAGTTCTGGTATGGTCGGAAATTGATTTTGTGTTATTAGTTTTTTTTCTTTCTACTCTTATGTTAATCTTTATTCTTGCCCTAAGTAACCTGTGATCACAAACAAAGAATGAAATTGACTATGTACTAGCTAATAACAAACATATCGTAACTGATGTATCAGTAGTTAACAGGTAATTCAATTACCTCGAGCAATTTCAATTATCACAGGTAATTCAAATACTTGTAAAGTAATTTAAATACTTTAGAATAATTTCATTACACAAAAGTAATTGAGTAATTGAATGTAGATTTTTTAGATTAGATTAGATTAGATTTCACGACTGCCTTTTGCTGGCATGCGCACGTCAGCCCTTTGGGCTTTTTGTACTGTCGGGAGTTTTGAAGTTAGCAAGCCGACATCCGTATCTTTTACTAGACTTGCAATGTCCCCTACTAGTTTGCGGTTGTGAATAGAGTTAAGGCTCCAATCGAGTTGGTGTCTTTTACGCTCTAATGCTGGGCATTCAAAGAGGATATGATAGGCTGTGTCAGGGAAGGTAGACGGTCGGCCTTACCTTTTGGCGAAAGTTATATTAGTTATTTTGCCGGCTGGTAACTATCGGCCTAATTGGGCTAGCTCGCCGCGAGGGTCGCATGTTCCAGCTAAGCTGAAAGAGAATACAAAAAAAAACGAGTGGGCGCCAGGTCCTAGACTCAGATCCAATTCCTTGTGCCGGACCTTACACAAGGTCGAGGATAAAACCAGCAAGTCAAAATAAACAAACCAACAACCAATGAATAGATCACAGCTTTATTTCAAATAGTTTGGTGCGTACTATAGTGCAAGGCTAACACAAGTATATATAAATATCACAGCAGGCAATATTTTTAGCAAACACCAAAGAAAACACACAGTATGCGACATACAATAATAAATACAAATACAGATATAAATATAAATATCGAGCGAATAGTAGCCCACGAGCAGCAATGACTATGACCTGAGAATGGGCTAACACATTAAAACATTGTGCGGTTAAAAACGGAGCGTAGCGAGTATTAAATTAAAAAGAAAATAAATTGATCAAGCGCGAGTCGCGGAGCGAGTTTAAAATTTCGCGTATACCGGCTCGGAGCAATACAAGACCACCTTGGCTAACGTTTCAACCCCGAAGGTTAGCTAAATGACGCTATATCTATATTCAAAATTTTCTAAAGGGCGGAATCAGCGTGCGTTTGCGTGGCCACACATGAACGACGGTGTCCATATTAAAAATGCATTAAGTGTACGTATGTATATTTATATGCTAAAGAAAGCAAAGGCTTGGATTTGCCCCTTACTCGGCTAACGGAGATCTGCAATAATCACAATGCTCCCGAAGTGGGCTCACGAGACACTGCTACTATAGTGTGCCTATCTTCACGCCGGAGGTTTGACATGAAAATATTAATTATTGTTTTGTGACGAAAATAGCGAAGCTTTAAGGCGTCCGAACTGTGTTATGCAAGCGGGTGAGTAAAAGCGACGTCCAGATAGGACACAAGTGAAGCTCAAAGTTCTACTCTATAAATCTTTCAGATAACGCAGAGGTCAATAAGGTTAGGAGACCCGAAGGCACAAACGGAGCAATACACAGGTAATCCTTACGACCTCAATTTAGCAAGTAGCAGAGGGTAACCGCCATGTCATTGCGCGGCGGCCCGAACAAAAATAACACAATTTCAAATATTACTAAACTAACGATGCACAAAGCCTACTATCGTACAATCCGTGCTGAACAAAATCACACGTGCCCGGAGTGCTAACGGCATGAAACAGTATGATTCAATTATAAGTTACAACAGGCGCAATGCATATTATCTACAATAACGTCTTGCCTGCAGGAAAGTTCACCAGAACCTAATCTCTCCGTTCGCTCCCCTGGGGTTGGACGTAGCTAGAGAGAAGCAACGATGACGGCTGCAGCTGCGGGGTGCAGTGCCAGCTATGGAGGTCGCAAGATGACTTGCAGGTGAGTGTAAAGCAGTTGCTCAATCTTCAGCTTTGCCCGCGAGAGTTGCAAAATTCACAGGCGATGCGACTATCTTAGGGGCCCAGTGCATCGGACTGGATTCGAGCAGGGGTGCAGTCGAACGGGGTAGGTCTACTCCAGACAGGAAGGATTTCAAACAGATGGGGAGTGTTTTAACTCCCACCGGGAATTTGGCTAAAAACGCACAGAACCCAAATGTATTCCCGATTAAGAAGAAACTGGCCTAATCTTACCTCAAGCTGGGGGTCGAGCCGAAAGAAGCGTGCTAAAGTCGGTTCCAGGAGATCCGCAAAAAGCGAAGGGATGCCAAGTAAGTAGCTAACTAATCATTACGAACACCCACGATAAAGCAGAAATGCTTCCAGATCCTCAAACAATCTATTCGAAGAGGCGAGCCCTACCAAAGGGGCTATGAAGCACTTAGCTGCAGAGGAACACCTACTAGCACGACAATTTAGCTTGGAAAGAAGGCCGAAAAATTCAAAAACCCAGCCCACAGGTCATCTGATAACAAAAATTTGGGCCAGAAGATGCCAAAAAACCAGTCAGGCAAGTTTGACTGCAGGAAAAGATAACATTGCTCTAGCAACAAATGGAATAGTTAAAAACAATTTGTATCACCGGTTGCCTAGCGGCCATACCCAAATATTTGTAGAAATATAGCAAGAATAAACCTAATTTGCAAAATATGAGTAATTAAACGAGGGATTGCTTATGAAACTGCATGATAATTATAAGAGAGTACTTAAAAATAAGATACAGCTAATTATACCTAGCTTAAAGCATGCAAACATTGACAAAAGCCAACCATAAATATTCAAGTTCAGAAATTCAGCTAGCAGAAGTTCAATACTACGGGGACACTCCAAAAGTATCGTAACAGCTGTTTCATCATCCTCTTGGCATAGTCTACAAACAGGTTCATCTCTATAGATATTGATCCTGTGCATAAATTCTCTGAATGCTCCAGTGCCTGTTAGTAGACTGACTACTTGCTTGATTCGAGTTCTGTTCAGTCTCAACAGGGTTTTGGTGGTATGTGGATTCGGAGTTTTTAGCAATCTTTTGCAGTGTGTTGCTTGATTGTAGTTTCTCCACCTTAGTTGGTGTGCGGTATTGACCCATTCATTAATGGCTGAGCGGGCTTGGTTTTTCTGGATGCTTAGACCAGGTTCTGGACCGGTCATTGCATTACGGGCTGCTTCTTTTGCGAGCTTGTCCGCCTTTTCGTTTCCTTCAATACCTTGGTGACCTGGGATCCAGCAAATTTTACTGTATTTCCCTGGCTTAAGGTTTGAAGTTTGGATTTGCATTCCTTGACCAGTCTCGATGAAGTACTGAAAGCGTTTAGCGCTTTCAGTGCTGCCTGACTGTCTGAGAGAATGTGTATGTCTCGATTGAGCAGCTTCTTTTCTATGCTGATGTTTAAGCATACGTTAATAGCTTGTACTTCAGCCTGAAAGATGTTACAAAACTTTCCTAGACTAACTTTTTCGTTGGTTCTAGGATTGGTACTGTACACACCGGAGCCTGTACCACCTTCAAACTTAGATCCATCAGTGTAAAAAATGATGTTCTTATTTGTTGGAGTTGGTAGTTGGTCCGGATTCCAACTTGTGTGTACAGTAAAGTCCTTTTCAAAGTCATAGGCTTTGATTATAAGATCAGAACCCATTTCTAATATTGGGTTGTTGATGTGTTACATGATCTTGCCATGTCCTAGATTATTAGCTGTGGTCATCCAGTGACCAGTACTTTGTAATCTGTAGGCTGCCATTCTGGCTTCACCTTCCAAGAAGATGTGCAGAGGTGGCAGATTTAAAATAGCATTCAGTGCTTGTCCTGAGGTACCTTTAAAGGCTCCAGTGATGCACCGATTAGCTAGATATTGTATTCTGCTGATTTTGTGGATCGCAGGTTCTCTCATTTTCCCCAATAGTTGGTGTAGGGCGGTTTCACATGACTTCCCTGTTTGGTAAGCATGTTGGTATTTGTGAATCGGGAGTGAAGTTAGGGCTTCCTCCCTCCAGTATCTGTCTACTAATCTTTCCAACGTTTTAAGGAGGAATGACGTTAGGCTGATAGGTCTGTAAGATTTAGCTTCTGCATAGCTGCTCTTACCAGGCTTAGGGATAAATACTACTTTAGTCACTCTCCAGGCTTGGGGAATGTAGCCTAAGGCAAGACTTGCTTGGAACATGTCTTTGCATGGGTTCAGCAGTATATCTATCCCTTTCTGCAGCATTACGGTTGTATGCCGTCGTTTCCAGCAGATTTGAAAGGACTGAAGAGGCTAGTTGCCCATCTAATCCTTTCTTTGCTGACTATTCTCTTAGCTGTTTCCCAGTCTTCCCTCCGAGGGGTATGATTGGGTTCAGCCAGAGTAGGTTGTTCCACTGCTCCGGGTAGGTGAGTTTTTATCAAAAGAGATAAAGTCTTCTCTTCCGTTGTAGTGTATTCTCCGCTTTCTTTTTTAAGAGTGCCTACTGGGTTCATGGCTTGCTTTGAGATGATTTTGTGGAGTCTAGCTGTGGATCGCGTGGTCTCCACCTCCTGGCAAAACTTTTTCCAGGCTGCTATCTTAGCTGCCTTGATCTTTTTGCCATAGTCTGTGAGAGCCTTGTGATAGTTCTCCCAGTGATTTGTGGCTTTAGACCTGTTAAACAGACGTCTGACTTCTTGTCTGGTCTTTTCTAGGTCTTTATTCCACCAATTTGTGTGTTTTTTTGCTCTTGCTGACTTGGGTCTATTAGAGGGCAGCTACTCTGAAAGGAGTCAATCATGGCCTCTTTTAACCGGTCAGCATTTGAGTCTAAAACTACTTTATTGGGAGATCTGAACTTTGAATGTAGTAATTAATTACTTTCAAAAAGTAATTTTTAAGTATTTTTTAACAAAAAGGCAATTCCGAATTACAATTACACAATTCAATTCCAAGGCAAATAAACAAAAAGGAATTTAATTGGTATTCTAATTACAAAGTAATTAATTACTGCCCAGCTCTGATCGGAATACAGAAAATGACTGATTGAATTGTGAACCTGAAGAAGTTCGCTCCAAAGCTGTTACGAGTCCTTCAGAGTAGTCGAGATCTTCATAAAAGGTTTGAACAATATTGTTGGTTGAAGACCTGCTTAAAAATCATCTGAAATGCAAGATTAATGTGCAATAAATAAATTCGTATAATTTATAGTAATTAAATACCTGAGAGAAGCTGATAATTAATATCAAAAGTACTGTCGAATTCGTAAGTAAACTAAACTGTCAACTTAGAATTCGTATTAAAGAAATCGACTTTACTGGAAGTTGGGAATCGTTACAAATGTATTTCAATCATGCAAAGACATATCCTAACCTGAATGAGAGCTATCATGTTTAAAAGGGATTACTGGGCTAGGTTAAAATAATTAAAACCTAATATATGTACAGTTTCTGCCAAAAAGTCGGTATAATATGGGAAAAAAAGTATTTTTGATATTTCAAAAAAACTTTTTACGTCAATTATTTGTGCTTGCCTAAAAACCTATTTACTCCCTATCATACACACCGAGTGAGTTTTACTTATTTAGAAATCGAGTTTTTCGAAATTGTCAAAATCCAAAAACTGCTGTTCTTCTGAAATGAAATAAGATTTTAATGAGATTTTTTTGTGTTATATTTAGCTAACTGAACAATCTCAAGGCCAGAAAACACCTATTTTTTAAATTTTTATTAAAAATGCATTTCTCAATTTTTAAATATTTTTAAAATTTCACATACCAAGACATAATATTAAAATTAAATTTATTTTATGTGAAGACTTTTAAAAATTTATAAGTGCAAAAAATAATATAAAATGTTAATTACTTAGTAGAGGGAAGTGGATGGTTCTGGAACCTCCCCCCACCACTTAACCTTGAGTTCAAGGCAAGGCCACGTTCAAGCCCAAGGTCACATGCAAGGCGAGGCCACGTGCAAGCCCAAGGTCATGTTTGAAGCGAGGCCATCAACAGTAACCTTGAAGACTGGGTATAACATGAGGTGTAGTTTTGTGTTCAGTAGTATATCGTGTGCTGTACTAGCAAAAACAATGGATGAGGTACAAAAGGTTGGTGAAACTGTGAAGGGGTCAAAGAAAAAAGTGAAACTGTTATATCCAGTATTGTTAAACGCAACAAGTTATCCGTTGAATAAGTCAAGAAATAAATCTGTGAGTTTGGGTTTGACCTGTTTTGGATCGTTTGTGCCGGGAGTGCTAATTAGTGGGATTAACAACAATTTTATACTGCTAGACGAAGGAGAGTGGCAAGTCTTTCTTAAAAATGAAGATGTGATAAACAGACATTTTAACTATGAAGATGGAGATTTAAAACCGGTGGATATAAGTCCAGGCAAACGAATATATTTCCAAAAAATCGGAAACAAAAAAGTGATTGTGCTGCAGGAACGTAAGCGATCCCAAGTGTATCTCGGAATGCAATCAGTAGCAGAGTTGTGGGATTTGTTGCCCCTGCTGAATTCTAAAGCTGAACTATTAAAAAGTCAAAATTTTGAAAATTTCTACAGTAGTATAATCCAAGGCGTTTGGAATTTACCCGGCGACTTTAAACGAAGCATTGAGGATGCGTTACCGCCAATAAAATCCGAAAATGTATACTGCATGCATGAAATGCTAAAGTATGCTTTGGACGTCATAAGATATGATATTGTGTTTAAACAATACGCCCAACAGCAAACGTTGGAACAATAAGTGTTTATCATGTAGTTATAACGATGTAATAAAAAAATTAAAAATTTTAAAACGTTTATTATATATTACAAACTAACTTACTAACTAACCTAACCTAGAAAGCTCTGGGTGGCCTCACATTTGCTGTAAAAAAGAACACTTAGTTTCTTCAAAGAAGCAAATCAACTTATACTTACGTAGATCACCCAGAGCATGTCATGCAAGTCGGGGTCCCTGTAGACCTTGTACCTACATCCCAGAAACCACCCCACCTCTAGCAGGGTGGCTTCCGGGATGTAGGTAGAGTTTTTCAGCAGAACTATGTCTTGCTAAAAAGAAATTTATTGTGAACCAGATTTATATATATATATTTTCTTACAGTGTCATATTTGTCCGAAACATGCATCACCAGTTGTAGTTCTAAAATGTTAAAAATGTATTACATCAAATATTAAAATTAACACAATATTACCGAACGCCGACATGGCAGCACCAAGAATTATAGAGTCGAGGAATTCTTCTGTAAATTTCTTATATGTATACTGTTTAGAATACAAAAAAAAATAAGCGTCTTACCCATTCTGTTTAATCTGAAAAATATTTTAGAATTTAGAATAGCGAAGTAACTGTACAATGCAAAAAATCCAATCAAATATCTTAATAATGATACGAGCATTTTATTTTGCTTAGAAACATTAGAAAAAATATTAGAAATGGTGTATATGGAAGTAGGCACAAAAGACGGGGATCAAATATTTTAATAAAAAGGGAGATGTGAGCATTTACATTAGAAAAGTAAAAAACTTTTTTTCAGAACTTTTCCTATTACATTTTTCAAAGACATAGACATATAAAATAAAACATATATACAAACATATCTTACCAAACGAGCAGCTGAAGAAAACTGTGATTTTGTCATGCAACAGCGACTGGTTTATGTACAAATCTCTCCTACCTACATCTCGACTTGGAGGAAAGGGTTGACAAATTATGCTGCAGATTCTAATTTTGCGTTTATCTCAGTTATTTTAAATAATAGAACTTTTTTTGCGAAACCCTCATATTCCTCGTTAAAAAACGAACCGTTTGATACTAAACAGTAATACATTTGGCAGTTATTAGGGATGTATGCATAATTATAAATTTTTTTTACGTTTGCTACAGTATTAGAAAACCTAATAATGAAATAAACTAGAATTATAATTTTTCAAGTTAAATATATTTATATGAATAAACCGACATGTAGAAATAGAGCGAAGTATTCGAATGATCATTAAAAAACAAATTGTTACAATTTCCCATAGATTGGTTGTCAATTAAAATCTAAATAAATATTTAATTTACTTTTTTTAAGTTATTAAATTATTGGAACAAGTCTTTCATTTCCAATACTGAGGTTGTGACGTCCAAATAATTAGAATAAAGAATCCGATAAGAAAATGACCAAATTTCAATTCTACAGAATAGCATCACCAGCTTGCTTTTACCTAGAGAAAACTGGGTCCTGATCAAAAGATGCAAATTTAGGATAGCTTCAAATACGCACTTTCTAAGATGAGCTAATGGGAGCATTTGACACATGAAATATTGAAATAAATACTGAAAAATAACAACGCACCACAAGGAAGATGAAGTCCTGGAAGGAGACGGGCGGAGCTCGAAGTATGAAGTAATAACAGGCACGTGTGAAAGATAAATAGAACAGGTAGGATTTTTAATAAATTGCATCGCATCAGTGCTTTACTTATGCGGACGATGTCATCATAATCGCACAAACAAAACTAAATGATGGAAAGATTACAAGAATAAGCACGAAGAATATGTTGACCTGAAGAAGAGCTGAAAAACACAGTCAATTAATAATTAACGACGACGGTACAATTTTAAAGAAAACACGTAATGATAGCAGTTTGAAAATTAAAGTGCGAATAATGCACACAAGTGAAGCTAATCTACGGAAGTTACTTCTGTCCAAAAGTTTATTTCGAAAAGTGAAACTGAGAGTGCACTAAACAGCAATTCGCCCAACTGCAATTTATGCAAGTGAGATTCATATACTGAATAAGAATAACAAGATTGGGTGTCAATCGTCTCGAACGAAAAATAAGTACTCAGAGCTCTACAATCGGAAGCTGATTAGGTGCAATAAGATATAGATGCAAACTAATAAACAAACAAATTTTTTGTTGATTTTGAGATGCTTCAATAATTTCACGATACCGCTGATTTGTCTAAAAATGGCAATAAAATTAGATGCGCTGTTTAAAATGTAAGCAATCGTAATGCATGCGCGCATTTCCTTGAATATAAAGCGTCGCATTTAACGTTTTGCACGTTCCTTAGTGCAGGGAATACTAATCACAATATTTTTTAATTGACTGACACTGAAACGCACGAGTAACGTCTGCATATTAAGCAGTCTGTGAACCCAGTATCGTGTATGAATTTTAAACGCAAAATGCACGTATAAATACATGCATTTTAAATGCAGATCACCAGTGCATTGTGTCAGCAATCTAAAGGTAGATATTTATTACTTATATGTATGAGTTATAATTAATAATAGATTGAAATTTAAATAACATATTGAGTGTATTGTAATTAAAGCTGTGAAAAAGATAGGTTTGGTCGAAAAAGTTCCAAAATTAATCATTAAGCAAAGGATTTAATTAATACGCTAGTTTTAATTATTAAAATTATTAATAATAAACTGTCATAATTATAAGACTAGATTTGTAAATGACTTTAGATCGCCCCTAATTGCAAAATTATGTTCTCAAAAAACTTATTCTATAATGGACTCAAATTATATAATGAAATGGCGTTGTAGCAGTCTCGAATGAAAAATAATTACTCAGAGCTCTGTAAATGTAATTATGTCTTTATAAGCAAGTATTAAAAACAAATTGTTGCAATTTCCCATAGATAGGTTGTCAATTAAAATCTAAATAAACGTCTCGAATGAAAAATAATTACTCAGAGCTCTTTATAAGCAAGTATTAAAAAACAAATTGTTACAATTTCCCATAGATTGGTTGTCAATTAAAATTTAAATAAACGTCTCGAACGAAAAATAATTACTCAGAGCTCTTTATAAGCAAGTATTAAAAACAAATTGTTACAATTTCCCATAGATTGGTTATCAATTAAAATCTAAATAAACTTAAATATTACTTAAACGTAATTTACCACATCTGAAATAATAAATACGTCTTTGTTGATAGAACAACTGCAAAAAATATAGGCCGTGTACGTTTTTCTATGCGCATAACCAGTAGGAAATTAATAGGTTGATAGATATTAAGGCAATTAAATGTATCACATTTTAATGAATGTTACTGTAAAATATAATATCACTCTCGTCTGTATTAACTTGCAAACTGTGTTTGAAAAATACTTTTTGTTGCCTTTGCACGCGCAGTCTGCAAAAATTTAGACATACAGCAAACGTAAAGGTATTTCAAGGCTAACTTCCTTTGTGTAAGCTAAGTTTCAAGAAAAGTGTAGGTTGCAACGACCTCAACTGGTTTGCATGCGAAAGTCGTCCTTCCACCCCACCAAGTTTACTATATATACACCTAGCTAAGGTGGGAGCAGTCATTATCTTGTGTTTGCAATGGCTAGCAACGCTGTTTGTCAGTTTTGCGAGGGTTCGATTTTACCGAAAAATTTTTCAAAATTTAATAGGCTCAGTTTGAAAAAAACGGGTACAGTTACACTTTGCGCCTGCGCGGAACCAAGTGGTTCCGCACAGACGTCGCCGCAAGCTGCCATAAAGGTTTTAAGTGACGTATTAATTGTTCCTAATTACGAAATTATTTCTCCAAGTAGTAGTCAAGGTTCGAGTAAAATTTTAAAATCAGCTTTAAAAAAAGGTCAGAAACGGAAAAAACCAGCAAAATTCAATTTGGCGAAGTATGTCAAGTGTATGAATGAGGAGACTGATGTTCCTGTGGCAAAAATTCAAAATATGCCGATGCAATCTGAGTCTCCTCATTTATCGCAAACGGAAATGTTAATGGAAACGTTCGATTTTGATGACATTCAATTGGAAAAGGTGGCTTCCGGCGACGGTGCGGCGTAAGAGTTTAGAGCCCTTGTAGATGGTTTGGAGATCGACTCCGGCTCAAGTCGACCGACCAGTCGAATTTCGAAGCAGCCAACAATCCAACCTTCGGAAAATGCGACCGCAGCACCGTCTGTAATTGCGCAGTTTCCGGTTTCGGGTGGTGTAGCTGTTGTAGCCACTGGGAGTAACGTAGTCGACACTGTGGTGTCGATTACGTCTACCCCGCAGGAGGAAGACATGGATGACATTTCGCCATCCCAGCGTGCCGAACGTGAATACGTGTCTAATCGCAATGCAATAGATGCTAAAGCAGCTGATCTTCGCAGCGGTGACCATTATATAAGGTATATTAGATATTAGATATTAGATATTAGATATTATTTTTCTATCCATATATGTTATTTAACATTGAAGGTGTTCAGAACGTGCTTTTCCCAGTTTAATAGCTTATATTGTTATTAGCTCACTAGAAATTCGAGCCGCCAGCCTAGAAGCGACGATGCACGATGAGTACCTAAAAAGCATAGCCGCTTTACCTAAGATCCGCCACGGCCACAGCGCAACTAACATGGACATCTTTAAGAATGCTGCGTTAGCAAGGCTGGAGCTAATCCAAGATCTGTTAGCTGTGGAGAGCGCGATTCGTGCAAGACGTCAGGAGCTCGATAAAAAGGCTAAGTAACGAGTAGATAATCGTTTAACATATCATACACCCCTAACACAAATAACCTCCCCCCTATCCTCTCCAGGGTGTCCAAAGCGAATCCTCCCCGTGGTGACACCTGGGTATTCCGTTCGAGGTTTAATTTGTTAATCAGTGTTAATAAAGGTGTTCTTTTCGTTTGTGGATAGTAAGCCTCGAGCTGGGTAGCTAATCGCGCAATTAGTATATTAACCGATTGCGCGAGACTAATTTACCATTATGTTCAGGTGCACTGCTTGTGGAGAGTCCTTCACCAGAGCTGACAATTTGTTTCGCCATCGAAGAGATAGCTGTCGCCACGAGGTTGGCCACCCATCGACGAGTGGTAAGTGGAAACGTGTTGATTGCTGCTGATTATATCAATTGTGTGTTTCCTAAAGGTGACGCTATGGAGGCTTCGGGAGCAGCTGGTGAGGGACCATCGGCGAGTAAACGCCCAAGACTTAATGACTCCAGCGGTGGTGAGTGTGTCTCTATTGTAGTGTTTCATGTTTTCTAACGTTTGGTTTAACAGAACAGCTCCCCAGGACGCAATACTGCGACGTGTGTGATGAAAATGTTCCTCGGACTTGTTTCGTTGGACACCTGAGGAGCAATCGTCACACGAGGCGGTGTGATGTCGTCCATCTGGGGAAAGGAGTGGTGGCCCTTCCAAGCGCCTTCAAGTCCCGCGTTGCCAGCTACAGGGTGTCCACGGAAAATTATCATATAAGCGTTGTAGAATATATGACCGAATTGAAAGACAAAATTATAGGTCTTCTAGAAGGTCAATTGACCAAATTAAACAGTATAAAATTCAATTTCGAACTTTTCGGGTATTTTATTTTGGAGACTCAAGATGTACAAGACGTCAAAAGTTTTAATACGACCAACGAGGTGGTCACTCGCGGTACAGACTTGAACGAATTATATGATAATTTAACGGGGATATTGGACCAGAAGGTGTCCGAATTTGAGGAACGCGATTCAGGTGTGTATTACACCTGTAATTCTTGTTAATGTTACTAACCGCAAAATTTTTACAGGGTGGATCTTGAAGCAGTTGCTGTACCTAGAATTAAATATAAATAAATTCAATCCGTTTCGGGCGTCTTCGTATATCCCGCTCCCGAAGCAGATTCAGTCCAAGAAAGCGATCGTGAACGTCCAAAACGTCGATGACGAGCGTTGTTTCGGGTGGGCGGTAACCTCGGCCATCTGCGAACCGGATGGACTGTCTAATCGAACGAGTTCGTATCCAGATTGCAGCGAGTTTTTAAATTTTAAGGACATTGAATTCCCTGTTAGATTGCGCGATATTTCTAAATTTGAAAAAAATAACCCTCAACTTTCTATAAATGTATACGCGTTGGAAAAGACTTTTCAAAACGATATTACCATATATGAAGTTGTGGGACCTCTGTACTATTCGCCACGTATAAAAAACGGACATATAAATTTGCTGCTTCTAACAGATGGCGAAGGTAATAACCACTACTGTTGGATCACCAATTTGTCTAGGTTAGTTTCGCGGCAAATAACGGCTAGGGAAAATGCAAAACATTTTTGTAATGGTTGTCTAAATTACTTTCGCACCGATGCCCATCTGGAGAACCATAAGCTTTTTGACTGTAATCATGTGTGCACAAAGTTGCCTACGACAGAGCCGATCACGGATAAGTGTGGGGAGGTGAGGCCCCAGAACATTCCTAAATTTGATAATTATCATAAGCAATTGAAAGTGTCTTATGTTTGCTACGCAGATTTCGAGACCGTTTTATCACCTGTCGATGGTGGGGATCAGGAGCCGGATCGCGAAAGACCATATACGATCAAAACGTGCGAGCACAAACCGTATTCTTTCGCGTATTATTTGAAATGTTCTTTTGATGATACTCTATCCAAATTCGAAATTTATAGGGGCGAGGATGCTGTGGACGTGTTTGTTGAGCGTCTAGACAGAGACGTTCGCGCCTTATATTCCAACAGTTTAAAGTATGTTGTACCCCTCAAGCCTCTGGCCCCGCAAGAAATTCAAAATTTTAAGGATGCTGCTTCATGTCATATTTGCAATCGTCCTTTTGGAGAGGGGGACGTAAAGGTTCGCGATCACGACCATTTGACCGGAGAATATCGGGGAGCTGCCCATTCCAATTGCAATCTGAATTATAAACTTCCAAATTTTATTCCCGTATTTTTTCACAATTTAAATTACGATTCCCACCTTTTTGTCAAACAGTTAGCTCAAAATAACGAGGAGCTTGATGTCATTCCGGAAAATAAGGAAAAATATATTTCATTTGGTAAACGTCTTTGGGTAGATGAAGTCGTTCTTGACGGAAAACGAAAAAACCTTTATATGCAAATTCGATTTTTAGATAGTTACAGATTTTTAAGTGCTTCTTTAGCATCGCTGGCCGCCACATTATCAGATGATCAGTGTGTTGAAATTCATAAGCAATTCGGACATGACATCAAATTCGAACTGATGAGACAGAAAGGTGTGTTTCCCTATTCGTATCTGGATTCATTTACAAAATTAGACGAGCCGGCGTTGCCCACAATCGCTCAGTTTTATGATCATTTAACCGAGACGCATATTACTGAGGTCGATTACGAACGCGCCGTTAAGGTCTGGAAAACTTTCCAATGTCAAACGTTGGGCGACTATTCCGATGTTTACCTCAAATGTGACGTGTTTATATTGGCAGACGTTTTCGAAAACTTCCGAAATTTTTATTTAAATCAATATAATTTAGATCCGGCGCAGTACTTCACCGCCCCCGGTTTAAGTTGGGACGCCATGTTAAAATATACGGGGGTTGAGTTGGAGCTGTTGACGGATATGGATATGTTTCACTTTTTTAGAAAGGGTATTCGTGGAGGAGTCAGTACTTGCGTCGGGCGAAAGGCTATTGCCAACAATAAATTTGCGGGTAACTATGACGCTTTCAAACCCACTTCTTTTATTGTGTATTTGGATGCCACGAATTTGTATGCCCATAGTATGAGACAGTTTCTACCGCAAGGTGGTTTTGTTTGGTTGACTGACGACGAAATTGATAGTTTTGACGTATTTAAAATTGTGGACGACTCAGATACTGGGTACGTGTTGGAAGTTGACTTGCGGTACCCCGAAAATTTACATGACGATCACAATGACTTTCCCTTTTGCCCCGAGCTATTGGTGCCTCCACAGGGAAAATTTAAGAATGCAAAATTAATTCCAAATTTGTATGACAAACACAATTATATTATTCACTACAGAAATTTGAGGCAATGCTTAGAGGCTGGTTTGATTTTGGTTAAAACACATAAAATACTTAAGTTTAGACAATCTCCTTGGCTCAGATCCTACATCGATTTAAACACAAAATTACGTAACAAGTCTGACAATGAATTTCATCGAAATTCATTCAAACTAGCTAACAATAGCGTCTTTGGTAAAACCATGGAAAACGTGGACAAAAGGGTTCTTGTAAAGTTAATTAGTCATTGGGAGAAAATTGGTAATAGAATGGGGGCAGAAGCTTTGATATCGAAACCTAACTTTAAAGATAGAATTCGGTTTGAGGAAAATTTAATAGCAGTGGAAATGAACAGAACATCGGTTTTATATAACAAACCCATTTATGTTGGTTTCTCAGTTTTAGATCTTTCGAAAACGGTAATGTACGATTTTTATTACAAATTTTTGAAGCATAAATACGGCCGTAATGTGTCTCTACTGTATTCGGACACGGACTCATTCATCCTGGAAATTTTTACTGAAAATTTTTACGCCGACATGCAAGAGCACCTTGATCTCTTTGATACATCAAATTACAAGAATGGCCTGCATGGAATTTCGAGAACCAAGTCCGTTGTTGGCAAATTTAAGGATGAGTACGCGGGGGTGGCTGAGTGTAGCTATTACGGGGTCGGTGCAAAAACATACTGTGTAAACGCTGTTGGTAAAGAAGACAAAAAGGCGAAGGGAGTTAGAAAGAGTGCTGTTCGGAATCACCTCACCACCGAAATTTATAAATCTGTAGTCGAAAACAAGAGGGAAGTTGTATTTTGTCAGATGTATGTGTTTCGTTCCCGTTTACACACTATGTACACCGAATTAATGAATAAGGTTGCGCTTTCTTCGCGAGATGATAAACGCTTCCTTATTCCTAATACTACCAAAACCTTAGCGTGGGGTCACCGTGACATAGATGATTACAGTCGTCTAGACAACTTGCTGCGCATTGCCGAAACGATGGTGTAGCAATATGTTCGCGGAACAGTATTCGTTATTACTTAACAGCAGAGGTCCTACACGGCTTTCTTGTACTTTGTAGGTTTAGTTATTGTATATAGCAATTATAGTATAGGTTAAGAACACTAGCTTGTATGATAGAGGTAGTAAGTTAAATTTTACAAAAAATCTGATTGTTTGGGTCCGCATTACCAAGTATATTTGTTATTTAACACTGTAGTCACTCATGTTCAGCATTTACAATAATAAATTACTGTAAAACATAAAAAGTTTTTATTTAAAGAAAATAAATGGTAGTAAAACAAAAAAGTGTTTTATTGAAAGAGTTCTATAGAATCATAATAAGTTATACAACATTGTTTTTGGATATCCAGGAATTGTGACGATTATCGAATCCCAACCACTTTACGTAAAGCTGATTACCCTTAATCTTCAACACCTTTTCTACCAGGTATACGTCAGAGTGTTTGGTTTTCTGTAATTCGTGCTCGTAAAATCCACCTTTGATTTCTTGCCCTTCCTGATCGGTGAGTCTGTAGGTGGTAGGATTTGTAAGTCGCACTGTGGCTATTTTGAATATTTCGTTGCTCCAGCTGGGTGTGTAGCCTTTGCTAAATATCGAGCGATATTTACTAATGCGTACAGAATCTCCTTTATGAAACTTTTGAGGTGTCGGATCTACAGTTTTTGTGTGGCTGTACACGGTGTGTAACAGACGTTTGGCATTTTTAAGATTAACTTCAGCCGGCCTCATACCTGTTGTGCTATGCCTGGTTGTGTTATATTTGCTTAAAAGTTGGGGCAGAATGTCCAACCATTTGTAGGACCCTTGCAAACTAAACTGCTTCCACATCATGTTCTTAAGGGTGCGGTTACATCTTTCTATGATGCTGCTTTTCATAGTTGAATACGTGCTGTAATGATTTATCTTGTAACGTCGCATCAATGCTTGAAAATCGCTGTTATAAAATTCTTTTCCCAAATCGGTTTGTACGTTTTTTGGAGATACCTTCATATTAGCAAGAACTTTTCGCATAGCTGCTGCTACATCTTTTCCCGTTTTCCGTTTTACCGGGAGAGCCCACAAGTATTTAGAAAACGCATTAATAACAGCTAAAATGTATCGATAACCTTTATTGCTTCGTGCATATGGTTGCATCTCCACCAAATCCGCTTGTAGTAAATCATGCAATCCTTTGAGAATCACCCGTCGTCTCTTGAAATTTCTTCGCGCTGGTTTGTGAAGTTCTGCAACTAGATCCTCCTTAGGACTCATTGCCGAATGTTGCTGTATCGACTGCTATGGGGCATTTAAGCAACAGTTGCACGTATAACTTAGTGTTTATGGATTCGAATTTCAGTTTATCTCCTCGCCGCAATGTCTTACCGACAAGCGTGTCGTGTTTGATGCCGTTGATGTGTGATACTACCAAAGGTCCGTTGACTTGAACACTTATGATCTCACCGATCGTTAAAGGAAAAATGTACTCATTATTACCGAAAATTTTGGAATATCCGCTTTCATCATAACCACGCCCCACTAGCAGCAGTGGTACCTCTATATGGAGTCGGTTTACATTTTGAACTTTCATAAAGATATGTTTGCGATGAGAACCGTAGCGCGCGCTATGGTAGTGGCGTCCAAATTTGTCTATGGGCATTACTCTATCGTCTAACACCTTCTGATCGTAATTCAATAGGTCCTCTGCTTTTGTACTCGTCTTAGTGAATTATTTTTGCTTCTCGCAGAGCTTGGGTGATGCTTACGATTTCGTTGGAATGGCCGGTGTGCCCCGCTACCTGAGAGGCTAGTAATATGCGCAGACGATCCACTAATGAATTTGGATCTTTCCAAGGAACAAATTCCACTTTTTTATTGGTTACTGTTAATAACCCCCTTCCGGTACGCTGCACTCTCGATGCGGCTCTGGTAGGTTGTCTAATGCCGGAGGAGGTAGCCAGGGGGCGTACTATTTTCATATATTTTGAGCCGGCGTTACCGCTTATCCCTTGGGTTGGATCGTAGTTCTTACGATTTGCGGCGGACCGGTTCACTATGTCATAGTAATTTTCATGGTCTTTGGTTGTATAAATTAACGGTTTCTTTAAGAACATTAATTCGTAAAAGCCGGGGGTGCCTTTGTATACTATTCTATTTCCGTGATCTGTAATAACCATGTCCTGACCCTCAAAAGTAAGCTGTTTATTTCCAATTGCAAATTTATCAGTGTCTATGTCCCATCGAACTCCATAATGGAGATCTTACTTGCTCTCTGTATCTCGTATCATTCCCTCGATATATTTTTTAGCTAACCCTGAGAACTGTTCCAGGTATTCCCCTAGAACTTCCGGTTCCATCATTTGTCGCACGGTTTCCCTAGCCTCTGCTACCGAAGTTTCAATTGCCGCTTCTTCTTGAGCCTCCACCTGTTGCTCCTCATCCGGTAAACTCTCATACAATACTTCTCTGTCAAGAAATCTAGGTGTGGATGTTACCAACGCTGAAGTCGATGGTCCGGGAATGGCAATGTCGGGGGTTGACGCTCGTACGGGGGTTTTACCATTTCTCGGACGGGGTAGGATAGATGGTGTGGACACTCGTCGTTTGATGGTTCTCAGCATAGGTCCTACTTCTTGCTGTATTGTTTGACCACCTTCTTGCTTGATGGATGTTAGCAATTCCGTGAGTGGTTGGGAAATTGGTTTAAATTGCTCCGCAAGAGCCGTCTGAGATTCGGCGATATCTGCTTTTAAAGTTTCATATTTCCGCCTGACAGCCTTTCTAGCTTTAATAAGATCGCTTACTAACCGTTTGTCCATGTTGCTATTACTGTCGTTGTTCGTAGACTAATAATTTGTACAGCAGTGGTCCATGCCTATATAGTGAAATAACTGTCAAACCCTTTTCTATAACGACCGGCGTTGATTTCGCTTTCTTTGTCGACAACTAAAAATCCATGATCTTTGATCCAACAGTGGGAACATAAGTTTTTAAACTTTTCGAATGACATGTCTGTGTTTACATGATCATCGTAAATGTGTTTAAGATTGGTGTGGTCTTGCCGGAATACGATTATGATATTCGCATTATCTCGTACCAGTTGTTTCGGGATTGATGAGTAAGTCTGACAGAGGTAAAAACAATCTATATTTCGATGACGTCCGAAACTAAAATAATCTCTAATTATGCTTTGAGTGTCGCATGCCACATCATCAAACACAATAACAGAATTTTCTTTCGCCTCGTGCGGTTTGATAACCTCACACCCCTCGCTGAATTCGTAGAATCCGATTTCTTTTAGTGACTTCAGAAGTATCTTCAGAAATTTGTATTTAGGTTGGTCAAGGGTTTTGGAATACAAATACAAGTTGTGAAACCGCACCCCATTGCGGTGCACCAAAAGACTGATCATCGCATTGGTTTTCCCAGAGCCGGAAGGACCAATGATCAACCCCCTTTTACATCCTATACCCAGTAAAGTGCCGTGTCGTCTGAACCTCTGTGACATGGAATTTACTGTATGATTTACTACCGGCAGCGAACATTTTTGTTTCACAAGTTTGACGTTCTTCATCGTTTTCGGACGGGGGCGAACTAGCTTCTAACCGCGCTGTGCTAAGTATATATCTACCCCTTTGAGCTTCACATCGTCAGTCGCTCTTCGACGAGCGTTTCTTTAAGATGAGTTATACTAGACGTAAAACTCGTAGTCGTCGTCGAATCGTAAGACGGAAAGGTCGCGGTTTGTTGAACACCCTTATTGACAAGTTGCCTTTCGAATTACATATACCAGGTTACAAGTTTTGCGGACCTGGCACTCGTTTAAACAAACGACTTTCTCGAGGTGATCGAGGAAGAAACCCTCTGGACGAGGCTTGCAAGCAACACGACATCGCATACTCACAATCCAGCAATCTTTCGACACGTCACGCGGCGGATAAAGTTCTTGCACAGAAAGCTTGGGAACGCGTTAAAGCAAAAGACTCTACTCTTGGAGAAAGAGCGGCAGCTCTTGCTGTTACAGGGATTATGAAAGGGAAAACCAAACTCGGCATGGGAGTCTCCCGGAAACGGAAGCGTACAGAACCCATTGCTGCTATGGAAACACCCCGGAAACGAAGACGTACACTACCTATTGCCGCGCAAAAATTTGGTACGGGGGTATCTAGAAAACGGAAGCGTACACTACCCACTGCTGGTGTGACGGTCCCCCGAAAACGAAGGCGTACATTACCTATTGCCGCACAAAAATTTGGTACGGGAGTATCTAGAAAACGGAAGCGTACACAACCCACTGTTGGTGTGAGAGTCTCCCGGAAACGAAAGCGTGCACTACCTATTGCCGGTATTGCGCAAAAATTTGGTACGGGGGTATCTAGAAAACGGAAGCGTACAAGGTGTAGTAGGCGTAAACGTATTGGAGGGGCGGTCGTTTTTAAATCGCGAAGGAAACGCCGAATTCGTTCTAGAGTAGTACCTGTTCCCAAGAGAGGAGGTATATTGCCGCTTGTACCCATACTTGCTGCATTAGGAGCATTGGGGTCTCTCGGAGGCGGTGCTGCAGCAGTCGCTAAAGCGGTTGGCGACTCAAAGGCTTCTAAAAAGGATCTCCAGGAAAAAGAGCGACATAACAAAGCTATGGAATCCATTGCTCGAGGAAAAGGGCTATATCTACGACCGTATCAGTCAAAAAACTACCGTTGAAGCTACCACGCCGAGCGTTGACGAACATCGATATTGCACAGTACGTTAAACGCTTAGAAATTCCCCATTTTAGGGGGATATTTATGCGAGATGCCCTACCTGACAAAATTCGTCAACGAGAATGTGGTGTTACTAACTTAGACGATGATGTTGGACCTGGCACACATTGGACAGCCTACGTTAAAGCTGATCGATTTGTTCTGTATTTCGATAGCATAGGTCGCTTACAACCTCCTCCCGAATTAGTAAACTACTTTCGCAGCGATGGTAGCAACAACACAATTATGTACAACTCTAATAGATATCAAAAACTCGCATCATACACATGTGGACATTTGTGTCTCAAATTCTTATATAACTTTGCAAAACCGCTTTTGTCGTCAGTTTAAGTGCCGCGCTTCATCATGTCCAGTATATTCACTCTTACGGGAAATTCATCTGTTCTTACTGCAAATTTTGACCCTCCCATTTTTTTAGACGATGGTAGCGAATACGTCTTGGGAT